>CAKALG010025324.1:0-19652 GCA_916700815.1 Helicolenus hilgendorfi
TAAAAATAAAAATATACAAACTGTCAATATTTGTGTTTTAAATATGGAATGCACCCAGTAATATGTGTTATTTGATTGTATTGTGTAATTTGATTGTAGTGTGATTATATTTTGTATTAATAATCTGAATCTGTAAAGTAACTAAAGTTGTCAGATAAATGTAGTGAAGTAAAAAAGTCTAATATTTCCCTCTGAGATGTAGTTGAGTAGAAAGTAGAAAGTAGCAGAACATTGAAATTGAAATACTGGTAATTGAAGTACCACAAAATTGTATTTAAGTACGGGATGTTTGCTGAAATTGATTGGATGTGGCACAGTCCCACCAAGAAAAATGTCCCCCAGCCGCCACTGATTATTTGTAATATATAACACTTGTACACTGATGACCAATAGACCATAGACTAAGCTACTGGAGTTACCCTGCACTATATTTATTTTTAACAGTCTCTTCTGCACTATATTTGCTTTTTAATAGTCCTGTATCTCATTGTTACCCTGCACTATATTCAGTTTTAACAGTTTTCTGCATCTCCTTGTATTTTTATATCTGGTATATTTTTTGTACTTTGTACTTTGCACTACTAATTTTTTTACTGCCTTTTTACTAACATGTTTTGCACTATGGAATCGTAATGCTGGAAACTTGAATATCTCTCAGGATCAATAAAGTTACCATCTATCTATCTATCAATATTTCAAATTACAATTTAAAATGTCTAATCAGCCTCCTTCAAAAAACAGAATTATGATGAAAAAAATGAAATTGAAATACCACAGTGCAATTAAGCATTATAAAACTCACTAAATAATAACAGTAGAGGGTTATCATTATTACCATAGTGGCATTTTTGTGTGTTTGCATTCTTTTAATCAGTAGCCTGATTAAATATAGCTGCCATTTTTCTATTATTCTCAGAAATGATTGTTGATTGTGACCTATATTCTGCATCATCTATGAGTGCTAAATGCTTTCTAGACTGACAAAAAAGTATGTCAAATGTATTTTTTTAATTGTATTTATTTCATTTCTATACAAGTATGTTGTTTTTATTTATTCTCTGATCAAATTTCTATCATAAAACGTATGCTACTATCTCTAACAAGACAGAAGAAGAGTTTGAGTTCCAGAAATATTGCACAAAACAAAAGTATCTTCATAATATCTACACTGTAAGTGATGCACTGTGAAATTCAGCTTATTAAGGGTGTGAAAGACACCCATAACGAAAAATGAACAGTATAAAATTAACAGTAACAAGTTTCGCGACAAGTTGACGTCTTATGCAGCTTCAGGAAAGTAAAAAAATAAAAGAAACTTTAGAGAACATATACTGAAAAGAGATTTGGAAACTTTGTTTCTATTAAAAACAAAAAGTGACTACAATGAGTGGTTTAGTATCAAAAATAGCCAAATGATACATCACCATCTGACATGGCTACTTATTAAGGTTGCTACTGTTGCATCCTTGGCTCTCCTGCAGCAGCCCATCACCACGGCAACGCTGCACGCTCACAGTGTGGGTGCACGAGGAGCACTTGTGTGACTTCTTCACCTCAGGTTACCCAGAAATACAAAGTGAAATCATTGTCTCCAGGCAAAGTATAACCCAAAGTACTGTATCACCTCCTACCACCGCTTCAACAGACACCGCTCTCCTCTCTGCACAAAAATCTGATCAAACCTTAAGGATGTTGGACTATATGTTGGGCTACTGTCTACTGGGGAGGAGGGTCGTAAATGTGTCTGGAGAGGCATGCCTTTTGTTTCATACCTCTGTGGTTTGGTAATAATCAATTACTCCATTACAAACCAATAAAACTACCTCACATTGAATATGTTGTTTATACACATTAGTATCCTGATTGTTTTGTCTTATCTAGTTTACACAGAACATGAGAAACTTCTTCATATTCATGCATACATGACCCTAACAATATCAAGGTTTCTGATCATCTATATTTTGATTCCTAAACATCTCATTTCAGTACCAACAGAGAATGATCAGGAACCTGTAAAGGTGTTTACATGCCAAAGTATCCTATTGAAACACTCCAGCTATCAGCTATATCCAGGTTTCTCAAAACCAGGATATGATGTTTACACGTGCAACACATAACCTTGATACTCCTAAACATGCATGGAAACATGTTCAATATGATGGATAAACTGCAGTGTCACCTTGGGTACAAATGGCAGCACATTCTGGCTAAGTTTCTGCTGTGCAGGCAGGAACAAAAATAGTCCCTCCTCAACAGATTTGTGCTTATTTGCAATGCAACAGCTGATTAGCACTGTCAGGGTGCCAAAAAACAATTATTTCAATTTGGAATGAATCTTCAAATTGATTAGTGAATGAATGAACAGAGGTGTGTTTTGCAAGGTGTGCAGTGCAGATGTAGAGTAGGTGCAGTTAATCCTTCATTATACTGATTTTTTTGGGATATATTTTTATTAATTAATAAGAACTGTTTAAGCCGGACTTGTTGATTAATTATACTCTTAACGCCATTAATTTCTTTAATGCATTAATGCAATTTGAAATTTTTCGGTTGTAGCAAGCTAGCTTGAAACTAGAGTGAAGATACTGGCATCATATGAAATGAGAAAACAATCCATCCGTCCATCCAAAGAGATCCATTGGTACCAACCATGTCATACCAGCTTGTTGGGAAGGAGGTAAAATAACGCTACGAAGTTAGGCTAAATTTTGGTGAGGAAAAACTGTCATGGCCATTTTCAAAGGGGTCCCTTGACCTCTGACCTCAAGATATGTGAATGAAAATGGGTTCTATGGGTACCCACGAGTCTCCCCTTTACAGATATGCCCACTTTATGATAATCATATGCTGTTTGGGGCAAGTCATAGTCAAGTCAGCACACTGACACACTGACAGCTGTTTTTGCCTGTTGCCATGTTATGATTTCTTATGCTAAATGCAGTACCTGTGAGGGTTTCTGGACAATATTTTTCATTGTTTTGTGTTGTTAATTGATTTCCAATAATAAGTATACATACATTTGCATAAAGCAGCATATTTGCCAACTCCCATGTTGATAAGAGTATTAAATACTTGACAAATCTCCCTTTAAGGTACATTTTGAACAGATAAAAAATGTGTGATTAATTTGCGATTAATCACAATTAAATATTTGAATCAACTGACAGCTCTAACTTTAAAAAAAATGCAAGTTTTGTTAGTCAAAATGTATTGGTTTCCTTCACTCTGCTGACAAAGTAAATGATATAAAAGTCACTGAAAGCAGCACTAAGCCTGAAGTCTCTCCTTACCATCATTGACTTTGAGCCTCGACTCAGTCAGGTGATGAGGTGAGTAGCAGCAGGATGACATTCTAGCGGGGTCAGATGAGAACTGCAATCACATTTGCAGGGTCCTTTAATGCTGAACTCATCAGGGTGTTCATGGTGGTGCACCTCTACTGCTGTCCTTCACCAAAGCGTTTTTGAAGTAGACAACTCTCATCAAATCATGCCAATCCAGAAGGAGAGAAAATATACAAGACAGATGAGAATGAATAAGATATTGAGGCATATTTACTGTATAAACTTGACCTATTCACTGCAAAAAAGTTGCAAAGAAGAGCGTCCGCTAAATGTGAAACATGACTGTCCATCCACTCATTTACTTATCGCAACAGCACAGAAGATGAAAAACGTTGACAGCTGACGACAAACTGAAACTCTGTGTCCTCCTGCTGCACATTATGTTTTTTTCCTGGAGACAGATGTCGAGCAGCTGCCGCAGGAGGAGAGTCACAGTGACTCGATCATCATTTTGAGAGTACACCATGCTTCTGTTCCTTTGCTGTAACCATCAAGGCTTCCTCCCACTGAGGTAACCACCTCACCGGAAGTATGAGCTGCAGCCACAGAGGATGATCTTGTGGGCGTTTAATCCAACGCCATCAGCTCTGATCACAACGTCACAGAAGGAGTTTGTTGCCACAGACTAACAAGCATGGAGATAACGTGGAGGCGGATTAATCTTCCCCTTGTTTATTCAGGTTTACTCAATCAATGGATATGATATCATCGATGAACTCATCTTTTTCATAGACGTGTTTCAATAGCTGACTAATTGTGAGCATCAGCACTTTAACTTACGTCATTCACTTCTACACTGAGAAGAAATATGAATAGTAATTATTGTCTTTAACTATTTAAAGGTCCCATATCGTGCCCATTTTCAGGTTCATACTTGTATTTTGTGTTTCTACTAGAACATGTTTACATGCTGTAATGTTAAAAAAATATATATATTTTCCTCATACTGTAAGCCTTAATATGCCTGTATTTACCCTCTGTCTGAAACGCTCCGTTTTAGTACATTTTGACGGAATTGCAACAAAATTGCGTTGCTGGGCAACAGCTTAGGTCCATGTGTACTTCCTGTCAGCTGATGACATTCACATACACTGCAACCAGGAATAAACTGGAACACATTTAGAATGTTTACATTTAAAATTGTGTCAAGGGTCTAAATATTGTATATTTGTGACATCATGAATGGGCAGAAATCCTGACAGCTTGTTTCAAATGCAGTTTCTGAATACGAGCTGTGTCTATTCCTCCGTATATTGAGCGTTTTGATAGTTTAACAGTATTTATATTGCACTTGAATCTGCTTTATAATATAAAAGACATGAAAATCTCACTTTTTACAATATGGGACCTTTAAACCATTTTGATTTAGCTAGCTGTTACTCATTAAGGATCTGTCGATATATTTGAGTGTGATAGCAGGTTGAATTTTACATGTTCTACATCCACCTTCACAGTTTTGACCTAGGGATAAATATTTTAGCCTACTTTTTTGTTGTAGATGCACAGAGCCACCCTTACTGATTTCATCCATATTTAATGTTTGATGTTAAAGGTCCTATATTGTAAAAAATGAGATTTTCATGTCTTTTATATTATATAGCAGGTTTAAGTGCTCTATAAACACTGTTAAACTATCAAAACGCTCAATATACTGAGAAATACACACAGCCCGTATTCAGAAATTGTGCGTTTGAAACAAGCCGGATTTCTGTCCATTTGTGATGTCACAAATATACAATATTTAGACCATCTCACGGTTTTAAACAAACATTCTGCCAGTTTATTTCCTGTTGCAGTGTATGTGAATAACATCAGCTGACAGGAAGTAAACATGGACCAAAACTGTTGCCTGGTAATATAATTCTGTTGCAATTCCCTTGAAATGCACTAAAACGGAGGGTGAATACAGGTATATTCAGGCTGACAGTATGAAGAAAATATAGTGTTTTTTTTTTAACATTACAGCATGTAAACATGTTCTAATAGAAACACAACATACAAGTATGAACCTGAAAATGAGCATGATATGGGACCTTTAATGTTACTATATAGTCCCAGTTGGCAACATTTATTTTTGCTGCTGGGGCCCCTGACAACAACTCACCCAGGGGCCTCAAACTGTAAATATCTTTAATTCCTGGCATGTTTCAGAGCCCCAGTAAAGCTCTGCCCCGCCTAAAACATAATCCCACCACCCCTGGGTCAACATTATATCAGTTATATCTATAGACCAGGGTCCCTGGAGTTTTTGTGTTTTTTTGTTCGAGGCCACATCAGTATGAAGATGAGCCTTCAGATAGTGAACCTCCCTGCTGCAACAAACTAAATGTGAAATTGAATTACTCTCTCTTTCCCCCCATTACAGTCCTCCAGGACCTGTGGTCTCTGGATTGGGGGGACCAGCAGGGTCTGGTCTGTCCACAGCCTCCATCATCAGCTCTGTTGTTCTCCCATCAATCGATGAGTGAAGGTGGGGTCTGTTCAGCTGGGCGTGGACCTCGGCTCCCAGCTGGAGTCTGTCGAGCGCTCACAGGAGACAGAAACGACGTCAAGACGGAGATAGGAAGACACAAACATACCGGTAAGAAGAGGAGTCTGCCTTCAACATAAAAGCATGTGTTTTTTTTTTTTTTAGAATATTTTATTTTCAAATTTTTTAGATAACCAAATATACGAAACACAAACATGGCTCCAATTTTATTTTCAATTTTTTTAGTTATAAAATATAAAATAAATCAATATACAAATAAATCAATATGCAAATAAATATACAAAACATACAGAACACAAACTCCACCAAATAAAACAATATTAATTGCACAACCAGTGTCAATGAAGAGACCCAATTAATGGCTATTGTTTCAAGTTGATTAAGACATTGCATACCTGAATCTGGAGGGCAAATTTAAAAAGACCGGTTGAAATTGAAGCAACAGAAGTCAAAGATATCCTGACTTATTATATTACTGATACAGTCATCAAAATATGCTGCAGCCTACATTTTTTTTAAATACAACTTAATAGCATCTTTCATAAGAATCTCCATATCTGATGAATGCTCATGTCTTTTAAACTCAACTTTCACAATTTATAATTAGGGATGTCACGCCACCAGAAATCTAGTAGTCGATACCAATACCAATGATTTATTTTCAAATTTTTTAGTTAACCAAATATACAAAATATACAGAACACAAACTCACACAAACATGGCTCCAAATTCCCTCCCTATCCTTCCCACATTGAAAACAAATTGAAAAAGAACCATACTCAAAAGGATTATAGGCTAGTTAACAATCAATTGAATTAAAAAGGATATAGAAAAAACAAATTAAATACACAAATAAAGAAATCCTAAATAACGAGATGCAGTGTTCTGACTTATTCAGATGACTAATGATGTATCAAGTCTGATAATTTTGTTATATCAAATCCAATATAGGTGTTGGTAAGGAGTCCATATAGGTTAAATAGGGTTGCCAAATCTTCAGAAAGGTGTTGTATTCATTTCTCAGGGTATATGTGATCTTTTCAAGTGGAATGCAGCTGTTCATTTCCAGAAGCTATCTAGATTTGAGGAGATAAAGCATGTATGTTTGAAGACCTCAGTTGTAACCTGTTAGGCTACTTTTACTTTTGATATTACGACTATAATAAATGAATGAATAATTTCCTGTTTGTTTGCAGAGAAACTGGGTTATTCATATACATTTACTCTGGATAGACAGTAGGAAAGTCATAGAAAGGCCTGTGTTTTCTAAATGGTTATTTAAAATAAAAATGAATCACGTATTCATGGTGTAAAGTGAATAGCACCCTCCCAGTTTGCTTCACTATTTAGTTTACCTTTTTTAAAGATTTTTATTTTGAAATAACTACCCGGATGTGTGTGTGCGTCATTCCACAGCCTTTATTCTAATGTAAAAGCCTGGTGCGCCAGTGTGTAGCGCTATAGGCTGGAGGGAGGCAGCTGTTGCCATTATTTTACCAGCCTTTGCTCAGACACATCAGCGGCTTCACCTGACCCAGGAAAAAAAAAAAAGAAGATAAGAAGATGAGTCTGTCGACACCATCATAAAAACACGAAACTGAAAAATAGATTTTAAAAAGTTAAATCAATGGTACAGAAAAGTAGTATGTCCAGGACGCCTTCGACCTCAACCCAGGAGATCCAAATGGACATGTTCGACCATCATCCACACACACAGGTAAACGGAAGGAAAAAGCAGAAAATGCCATGTAAATATAATAAATAGACTGTAAACTATATGGTGCATTTATAGTATATATAGTAATGTACGTGATGCTGGTGAAGCGGTTTCACTTCTGCAGATTAACAGGTTGTTCTTGCAATTAAGTCGCCTTAATTTGCCTCTTATAGGAGTCTAAAATGCTGCTGCACTGATTCAAGCCTGGATTGTTAAAAGGATGCAAAATGGATTATAGGTGTTTTGGATTTAGATGCATAATTTCATCTTGGCCCATGTAGTTGTGTTGGTTTTTAATAAGTGTCCATATGTGAAACCGTATGTGAGGACATGATGTAACGCTTGTTTTTATAGCTGTTCCTCATTGGGTCCTTATGAAAAACCACGCCTTTGTTTAATTAATCATTAATTAGTAATGTAGTAGATGATACACCAGCTGGAGGAGAGAGATGCATTTATTTGATTTATCACAAAAAAGAGGTGAAGTTTTCAAACCTGACATCAATTCATTTGAGAATAAGAGGAAATATTCTCTCAACTTGGTGAAGTGTTTTTATTTTCTCTACTTCTTTTACAATTTTATCCTTATCCGATGGTGTCACTCTTTTTTACAGCTACTAATAGACTGTGGTTGTTAGGAAGTGACATGATGTTGTGGGCATGTTTAGTCATAACAGTTTAAATGGATAAAAAAAAAATTATGATGAGAATATCTAGAACAACACACCCACGCTGAGCTCAGTCATTGTCTCTCTGGAGAAGGAAAAAAAAAAAGAAAATACTGTGCCACAGACAACCAACGCTTCAAACCATGCCAACTCTCCTTTTTCCTCCCACTCCTCCCAGCTCCTTCTCATCTCTCTCTCTTCCCCCTCAGCTCTCCAGATTCCTTCTGCATCCACTTTGAATGTCCCACTATCTCCTGCTCGCACCATCTCACCTCGTCTTGTCTGTTTTTAGAAATCTTTATTTTGTGGCGAGAAACAGATGGACCCCCTCCTTGTGCCAGGCAGCGGGGAATGGTGTGTGTGTTTTGTGGAACCTCTGATCAATTAGATTTAAAGTTCATGCAGACCTGCAGCAGGTCATGCTGCTATGTGTATTTATATCTCTGCTGTGGAGAGACACGCAGGGAGCCGCATTTCTAATATCCTGAATAAGGAGACGGCTTGAGTTTTCTACCACAGAAGAAGAAAATGAACTGTGGGGCCGAGGCCTGATCTGAATTCAGCGCCTGAGGGTTGCTTAGATTAAAGATTGTGTCAGTTGACCGCCGCCAGATTGCAGATCAGTGTGGATCTTTGTGAGAAGAATAATGTGTGGAGCGTTCAGGGTGAAAGTGTAATGTGGTTTATATTTTACTAGAGATGTTCCAATACCATTTTTTCCTTCCCGATGCCAATTCCAATACCTGAACGTGCAGTATTGCCGATACCGCGTACCGATCCGATACCAGCGTGATAAAAAAATATATATAGTTGTTGTTATTATTATCTATTATAACAGCTGTGAAAAACAACCTGCACAGCCCAGTCACACAGCAGTTCGTGAAATAGTCACAAAATTGAATGTGTTGATTAATGTACATAGACACAAATTTCACATTGTTTTTGTGATGGTCAGCACAAAATCAGTTTGTATGTAATCCACGCAATTGTGTATAAAGAGCGTCAAACGCAGCGTAGGGAGGAGGTCGGGGTGGAGGGGTGGGTCAAAAAAATACCAGACTTTGCCAAGGAGATGGTGTTCGTGTCCCGTGTGAAACCACAAGTCAAAGTTGATTTATTTGTCACGTACACTTCCGTACTTAAGTTACGCCACTTCCGGTGTTATTTTAACCCACACCGCAATATATTCCTAAACCTAACTAAGTAGCTTTGTTGCCTAATTGTACCCAAGTCAATCTATTCATAAACCTAAGTAAGTAGTTTTATTTTGAAAAGACTGGAGTGGAAATTGACACATGCGTCACTTGCTGCTGGACATTTATAGGAAAACGCACAAAAAATAAGTTGTGTGCACGAAAAAAGGGAAATTTGTGTCTATGTACACAAATAGATCAAATAGATTTAAACTGCCGTGAATTTGTGTTGACCTGCAATCAGTTCTTCTTCGCTGCACTAAAACAGAAGTTGCCAGTGGCAGCCATGATACATCCAGGGCGACAGCACAGCTACTGTTTGGGAGCAGTGAAGAAGAATTGATTTTCGGTTAAACAAGTTGATTTTTTTCTGGTTGTTAAATTATGTTGTTGGATCGGTGCACAGACTGGCGTACTCTCCGATACCCGATACCGCATTTGGGCAGTATCTTACTTATTCCGATACACGTATCGGTTTCGGAACAATCATGCACCCTGCCACCCTTCACCCTCCATGCTTCCTGCTGCCCAGTTTAAAGCCCCCTGCTCACACATACACAACACCCTTTTAATCATACACTTAATCTGGGAGGATGTTTACCAACAGGAAGCCTCTCCTCCCTACTTCCTCTGGCATTTCCCTGCCCTTTGCTGACAGGAACTCGCCCCATCATGGCTCCGATCGTAGAGACCCCTCTGATGCACACACACATCACGTTAATGTAATTGTTATCTTGCGACTTTGTAGCATATCATCCTCAAAAGAAACATAATTTTTTAACCATATAGGTCTCATTTTAGTAATTTAGCTATGGTCTCTTATCTGTTGCGATAACATTTTAATATACCAGCTTAATTGCTGAGATATCTGGTGTCACAGCAACATCTCCAGCAGGGCAAACATCCACCGTGTAATCATGTTATCTAGGTCACTTATTTGCAAATGAAAACTGAGGTGAACATAAAAACGATTACTTAAACTGTCCGTTGTCAATGTTCAGGTTTTGCAGAGCTACTTCCTGGTTCAACTTTGAGCTAACATCCTTCATTTTACATACACTGCTATGTTGATAGTAGCTTTGTAACTGCAGTGTGTTCATCTTGGCTTTCACTTCTTAATAATGAGGTTATTTGGCTGAACTGGGGGAGTTGTTTACAGCTTGTTTTATTTCTTGGTCGTGATGCACTCTCAGATATCAGCAATAAAGATGGTGTGTAAGGCCCCGTTTACACCAGAGATTTGTATCTGTACGAGGTGAAACACACATTGCATGTGTATCTGCTGCAGAAGGGATTGCGATCAGAATGACCTGCCGACATCTGGAGGAGGTTCACATGTGATCAGATCTCAGCCAGGTGTAAATGTAATCTTTACATTTTGACTGTAAAGGATACCTTCACGATTTTTCAAGTCTTAAAATAAAAACCAATATACAATAGTCAGATGCCTATAAAAACATTGAGAGACTATGCTTGCTGTAATCATACTGCTGTGTTCATACTGTTCGTTAAATCCCTTCCTAATGCACTTTCAATATAAGAAATGTGGGACAAAATCCACTGTCGTTTTGTTTATCTGAAGCTTTTATGAGGCTTCAGCAGTCATTTTTAGTATAACACTTTGTGTTTACCTGTTGCGCTGCAATGGGGAGATAGTACATTAACAAAAATAGGGATTTTTGTACGGAAAAGGGTGTGGCTTTGGAAGACACCCTCTTGATTTGTCAAGCTCAGACTACTGGAACCTCATTTTAGTTTCAGATAAACGGTTTAATACATTTTTGCTCAGAACGAGGACTGTGGATTTTGTTCCTCGTCACTTGCATTGAAAGCACATAAGGAGGTGATGTCTTGATGACCAGTCTTGAAGCTTCACACACCTGGAGCTGATCTCATCATGGGAGAATGAGGAGAGTCCATTCTGTGAACAGCACCTCAGTTACATCTTTTCTCATGTATCATCGCCTCAAGTTCAGCTTTAACATCAAAAGTAATTGTACTTGTAGAAGTTTGCAGCACAGTAATTGTTGTTGTGTATATCGCAGTTAGTTTGCTGTTGAACATCCTGCTGTGTGTTCACCCTATCCATCAGCAGCAGGAAATCAAGCATGGCACACGGGGCTAGATATTATTTTTTGCGCTATGGGGTTTCAAAATAAGTTCAAACGAACTCCATTTTTTGGAGAGGAGTGTATAACAGATTTTTCTTTTTTATCTGTTAACACAGGTTAACAGGTGTCCAACCTCTCGGCCCGCAGTGTGTTTTAATGTTTACACCAGTTGGCGCTGGTGTAACAGCTAATGCTTGTTTGAAGGCAGGCAGGGCGGCGTCAGTCATCTCAGGGCCTCGGCCTGCCCTGCTGATGTGACAGTGATAACAAAATACTGAGTCGAGGAGGGATGAGTGTTGACGGGTCGTTAACCTGTCACTGGATCTCTCCTGCTGATCCATGAACAGCCATATACAGACATGTGGACAGGTTTGAAGCAGCTGCTGCTCGGTAATATTCAGTGTTTGCTTGGGTGGACAGGATCTGTGTGCAGGTTAGAGAGGACGGGGGGCGGGTTGGTTTACCAAAAATGTGTTAACAGCTGTGGATAGAGACAGACATCAAACAGTTCATATGTTTACCAAAGCATCTCTGCAAAGAGAATAGAGTTCATGCTAGGGTATTATTTCTTACCTTTCAGGCAGCCAGTATTAGGGCTGGGTATCATTTGAAAATGACTGACACTGGAGGAAATACAGTTTGGTTACAGATAACCTACTTTTTTCATAACCACGACCATGTTGCTCTGCATAACCGATCTTTTTCAGTTCCCAAAATATGCCACAATCTCTCAATGCATCAGTTATGCATGTTGTCTTTACACAGTCAGCCACACACAAGGGAGGTTCAAGTCAAGTGTTAGCTACTTTAGCAAAGTTAGAGCAGAAAATATCTTTTCAAAGATGTCTAGGTAGCCTTATAGCGCCCGTTTTGGGCTCAAGAATGGCGTGTCAAGTTTTCACTTGTTACATGCATACAGTCACTTTTCAAAATATACTTCCAATGTAGGTTTACTTAGTTTTTAGGTTTACCTACGCAACAAAACTACTTGGTTAGGCTTTGGAAAAGATTGTGGTTTGGTTTGAAATAAGTACGTAGAATAACTATGCTTGTTACGCAACTGACAGTAAAGTCAGAAAGTTACAACCTGAACAGTGGTCTCCTGGGTGAAAGTCCTGTGTTTGTTTGACTTGTTGATCCCGAACACAGACTTTCTTACTACTTAAAATCCGTCAGTTGCTCTGACCGTGTAATAATGACGCGGATGGGTTTACATTGGAGTTAGTTGAAAGCCCGTTGTGTTTCATATTGACGCTAAAGGGTGCCTCGGTGCGTTGGTATCAGACGCCGAGGGGCGCTGATGAAGCTTCGGTACTTGACGTGTTGGAAGTGCAATCGGGTTGGAAATGAAAGAAAACCAGGTCTGAAACAATTGGTTTATTGACTGAAAATCATCGTCAACGATTGTAATCATCAAGTATTAATTTAAGTCAGTTATCAAGGAAAAATGTCAAATATTTTCCGATTCCAGCTTCTCAAAATTTGCCACTTATTTGCTCTTTTTTTCTGTTTTTTCATCGCTATAAATTGAATATATTTTGGTTTTGAACAGCTGGTTGGACGAAACAAGCAATGTGAAGACATCACTTTGTACATTGTCAACTGTCATTTTTACTATTTTCTGTAATTTTATTGACTGATAAATATAAAGAATCAACCAATTTCTCAAAAACAAAGTCAACAGAATAATCAATAATGAAAATAATTGTTAGTTGCAGTCCTAAAGAAAAGCAGTGACGGTCTGGAAGGAACTAATCAGTATCCATATATATATAACATTATTAACATGATATGATCCTTAGAATCTGTGCTGTTTATAGATACCTGAAATATTTGATGTGACAGAAAAGCAGGGGGCATCCGGATTTGAACCGGAGACCTCTTGATCTGCAGTCAAATGCTCTACCACTGAGCTATACCCCCTGTGGTTAATGTGTAGGTGAGCCACAAACACACAGGTGTGTATGAGGTCATGGTGTATCTTAAACATGCTCTGTAAATGTAGTAGCATGTACACATTTTGTATGTTAATCCTCCATGTTTATTTCTAATTATCTCTACCAGCAGCTCCCTCTTTTTATTTAACGCTGAAAGAACAACACAGCCAGTCTCCTGATGAGCCTCCAACAAATGTGATTAGTCGGCATTGTGTAACCATGGCGATGTGGGCAGGGTGGGCTCATAATGTAATGTGTGGCCTCTGCCCAACCCGGATAGGCCGTTTGCCAGGGGTCTGCCAATCAGATTACAAGGTCCCAGTTTGCATCAGAACATGAAAAATGACAAGTAATGAAGGCCGTTGGTGGACACGCTGGACACATTTACTCTCTGGTCCACTTCCTCCTCAGTCTGAGACTCGAGCTGCGTTATCTCTGGTTCCATCTGACTGCCTGATCATATTCAGAAGCTTTTATATGATAAATGTTAACTGCCGTCGTGCTCATTGGAAACAAGGTTTTCTACGAGATATGTCAAGATAAATTATTATGGAGCAACTCAATTAAACTTTTTGTGTTTTTCTCTCTCCTTTGCCCTTCAACCTCTCCATGTCCAGGGAAAGTACGGCAAGAGGAAGAGCCGGTTTAAGCGCTCAGATGGAAGCACCTCTTCTGACACCACCTCGAACAGCTTCGTCCGACAGGTAACATTTCACACTTAATCCTTCCTCCAGACTGCTAATCCAGGAGCTAGACTGAGCCTCGGCTTCATTTTATTTAATGAAGAATCATATGAAAGTTTAATGGAGTCAAAGTGAGGTCTCTTAATGCTGGGAATTAAGAAGCTCCATATGTATAGTAGGTTAATTATTATTTTTGACTTTTTTATTTTTTTCTCAAATCCAACTTTTACAATTTATACATTCATGAAGTAAAAATAATCTTTGCAGTAGGTCTGAAATGAGTAGATGATTAATCAATGAGTCGATTAACATAAAAGTAATCTTTGATAATTTGATAATGATTAATCATTTAAGTCATTTATCAAGCAAGAAATGCCAAAAACATTTGCTATTTCCAGCTTCTCAAAATGTGAGAGGAGTTACTGTTTTTCTCTGTTTTAGATCATTGAAAGAAAATATAAATAGATAGAATATACCGTGGAAACCTCTAATAGTGATCACGTCTGTCCGGGTCAAACTGATCACTATAAGCAGATGATTATTATAAGCAATTTTTTTTTCTTTTTCTTTATTTATCATGCAGATTACCATCGAATTGACATTAGTACATTTATGACATTAATATAAAGTAAAGAAACTTTACTGTTATTTTATTTTGAACGCTTTTCAAATTACAGTACTGTACGAATTAAATTACCGTACTGTGTATAATTCAAATACACTATAATACAGTTCAGTACTGTATACAAAATGTAGTTTACTGTAGCTCAAATGATAAGTAGGCTATTGCCTAAAACAGCTTTGTGCTGTTTAAAAATACAGTAATGTCAGTAATGTAAATAGGTTACTAAGCCACAGCTTGGTGGTGTTTCCGGTGTATTTCTAAAGTTTTAACAGGCTAGAAAATAAACCGAATCAATGCCTAGTATAAAACCAGTAGTAGTAGTAGTAGCAGTAGTAGAAGAACCAAAATGAACACGGTAAGCAGACTACTTGATTACTATAAGCAAGTTATTTATTTGTATAGGAATGATTCTGTCTCAAGCTTTTCGATCACTGTAAGCGGTTTCCACTGTATTTGTGTTTTGGGCAAAAGAAGCAATTTGAACCTCTGTCTCGTTGAATTTGAGAATTTCTTAGACCAATCAAGTAATCTATTAATCATAAAAAAAACATCAGCCACTTATTTTATCGAAGCTATTAACAATATATGATGACCATGACCATTTACTGAAACAAGTTTCCCAAAAAGTTTCTTGAAATTCACATTTGTGTGTTTCAATACCCATACTACCATACTCAGTATGCCAGAAAAAGATTTAGTATGTCCCAGTAATACATAGTATGTCAAATGCAGTATGCCAAAAATACCGGGATGTTCTTCTACATCTGATCGCATTTTGCAGCCAGCATGCTTTTCAGGCTATTCTGACCCACAATCCGCTGCGCAGCAGATATATGAGCAAGGGGGTCAAAATTCAATGTTACGATGAAGTATGTAAATATGTATAACAGTAAAAAGACAAAGTATGCAATTTGGAACATAGCTTAAGTCATTTCAAAACCATTGGATTCTCTTAGAATTAGCAAATTTTTTCCTGTGTAATTTGTACTGTTAGTTGTGCCGACAGTAAAATACTGCAAGTGAAACTAGACTATATCTCATTGATGTGATATGACGATTAGTTGACTAATTGGTCGTTTTGGTTTTAGTTGACTGAGATTTCTTCAGTTGATTAGTCCTTTTTTATGCTTTTTCATGCTGAATGACTCATTTCCAAGAGACGTATGAGCACATCTCTGGTAAACACAAGATTCAATGTGGTGCTTTTGTGTGATGCTTTGAGGAGAAACTCAGTTTCACAGATCTGTCGATTAAATCAACCGATCGATTAGTCGACAAAATGAGTGTTAGTAAACTAAGCATTTCTTTGGTTGAGAGCAGCCCTAATGAATGTAAGGGGTTTCATTTGCCCCGCTCACTGTTAGCTGTTAGCTGTTATTACCACGTCAGTTATCAACCCAGTTCATCTGCTACGTCGCAGTCCTTTGCAGATTTTTCCACCGTGAAACCCTTTATGTTCTTGTCTGTATATTCTCTTCTTGAAAGGCGTATCTGTCCCTCTCTTCACCTGTGTGTTTGTCACACACATCCCACCTACTGTACTGTCTCTCACACACTTAAATGACTTTGATAATATCTCTGGTAACAACGGTAGAACCCCTGTGACTACAGCTACACAGCTTCATTGTCAAAGAGCTGAGAGACATCAGCAGAGATTCCTCCGTGGCTCTGATGGTAATTATTAGTCCCCATGTGTTAGACTCACCCCCTGACCCTGACTCCACCCTGGCTCGTAGATGTAGATTGATCGGCTCTGTCAGAAAGAGCTAGTGAAACCTGTCAGTTGTCCGGCTAAAAGAACGGGTCAAGAACCCTCTCTTCTTCAGACAGGAACACTTCCTCTCCTTCAGGAGGCGGGGTTAAAGCATCAGACGCTCGTGACCCGCGCTGCGGTCCTGCCTGGACATGACATTTCTCAAAGCCACGCCGTGTGGCAGCTAAATGAGTCCTCCTTTTCCGTCTGACCTCTTCATTTGTGAGAGGAAATGATTTGCCCTCGTGCTGAATGACATTTACCTGTTCAGTACCGGTGTTGCTTTTAAAAAGGAATGAAGAAACGCTGTTGGTGAACACAGGGAGCTGAACTCTCCCGTGGTTTCTAAAGGTTAGCTGCATCCTCGCCTACACACATCACCCTTCCCACTGCCTTGTCCTTCATTAACTCTGCGACTCTGCTTGCTGAAGGACCACGTGCACCGGGGCCTGCAGGTTCGGCAGGTTTCATAATCGCTCACACTGTATGAGGAACTCATTACCCGCCGTAGTAAGGATGATTTAACGCTTCCTCAGATAAATGTTCTCCACTGTCTCATGCTGTTGCACAGCGTTTCACTCATCAAGGCTAGCAGTGGAAGGAGCAGAGTGGAAAACGCTGCAAATGAACCCCAAATTCTGGGTGTTTCCACACGTGAACGCAATTTCTGAAACCATATTAAGATTTTTAATCACAGAAAAAGAAGCACGCGGGCGCCCTATAGGTTTTTGTCCATACAGCCTTTTTTTAGCCTCCTTGAACAACTCAAAGCAGAGCCCTGTATAGGCTTTACAGTCTCACACACACCTACGCGAGAGCAGGCTCACTCACCACATACACACACACACACACACAAATACACGAGAGCCACAATCAGCCAACGGTAGAGCTGGCTGGTACACTCAGCCTGGTTTCTATGGCAACCGGGCCACTGAATCTCCCTCTGTGTGCAGGCACAGTGGGATGGAGAGACGAAGGAGAGGATGTTTAGATGGGTTTGTGTTTTTGTGCGTGAGTGTCTCTGTGTGTGTGTGTGTGTGTGTGTGTGTGTGTGTGTGTGTGTGTGTGTGTGTGTGTGTGTGTGTGTGTGTGTGTGTGTGTGTGTGTGTGTGTGTGTGTGTGTGTGTGTGTGTGTGTGTGTGTGTGGGTGCAGCCTACGTGTTTGTGCAGCACTGGTGTGTGTGTTGAGTTCAACAACAACACACTCCGTCTTCCGTCAGAGACTGTCTGCTGCTGGTGCTGCTGCTGTGTACAATAGGTAACATGATGTATGCTTCCATGTGGTGAACAAAATGATTTGGACTTCAAATGTTATATTTGCCCTCTTATAAACTGAATCTGTAGTGTGTTTTATTATTAACTGCTAGATCATGACATAAAATCAAATCAGAGGGGCTGTCATGATGAACACATAACAGCTGTGTCCCAGTTCAGTGGCTTCACCGAGAACCACAGAGGAGGGTCCTATACAAAAGGCCTCATAAAGACGAAAACTAGTCATTTGAAATTGCAGAGAAAGTGTTATTATCTCTTAACCTCTTTGATACCCGCGTTTATATTACAAGATGCAACATTTCTCTTCAACACTTCACCAAAACATAACGGATAAGTAGAGAATATGTGTCAAACATTAACATTAATCATACAGCATTAACGTAACTTCCATTTCTCTGTTATGCCCTGTAATCAACAATATACTCAGGCTGATAACATGAACAAACAGTGTTCATGCTTGGCATTAATTAGACTCTGCAGCAGATGTTCCAGTGGTCCACTTAATGTAATACAACACGGATGTCAAGTATTAATCTTTTATTATATAAACTATTAACCTTTACAATCTGACGGCCTGCCGCTATTCTGTCTTTCAGAGGTTGTAGCGGGTTCAGTCTTAAAGCTAGAGTGAAGATAGAGTACTGGTATCATATGGAACTAAAAATCCTAAGAAATTCATTGGTCATGTTGATTGGACCATGTCATATTAGCTCATTGGGAAAAACGCTAGATAACGCTTACGTTTATGTTACGCTAAATTTTGCAGAGGAAAAACGGGCATGACCATTTTCAAAGGGGTTCCTTTGACCTCTGACCTCAAGATATGGGAATGAAAACTCTGAGATGAACAGAGTGAAAGCTGTATCTTATTTGATAAAACTGCATAATTTGCTGTTAAAAAAGGTGATAAATCACAATACATCATATCGCAAAGTGTTTAAAATCGCAAAAAGATCGTATCGTGACTTAAGATCGTGATAATATCGTATCGTGGAGCCTCGTCGTGGTGTTTCCCACCCCTAATACTGAGTGTAGAAAAGGAAGTGTGCACTCTTAATTTGAGCAAAAGAAATGCTTAGTTTCTCTGTCACAGTTTGAGGAGTCTTTGAAATGGGGCAGGATAAGTTGGTCCCATTTTGACACATCGACTCTAAAATGTGTATGATTGAGCCTCTAAATCCGGACACAGCAAATAACAGCTCAATTTAAAACTGTTAATCGATTTAAGCCCGTTTAAGCCCGTTTGTTTGCAATTGTTTTCCTAGAGATTAAGGTGCCAACTACCAACCATAATCTGCAACGTCCCTGGTGCCCTTTTTAACCAGATCTGCAATATGCAACCGGCAATCTTGACTAATCAACTTGCAACCTATGCACGAGCATGCCTTGCAAATGTCCTTGCAAATTTAACTGCAATTTGCGAGTGGAAATCATTTGTGAAACTGCAACCATTTGCCATCTGCATGTAAACAGTGCTTGCAAATTGCATTTGTGAAAAATTCAAATCAGACTGGAGATCTTTGTTGCATGTTGTTCCCCATCACACCCTACTGAAATCTCTCTACTAAAGGCTTAAACAGTCAAGTTAAATAGATTAGAATAGATTCTAAGTGGTGTAATTTACAAGGTGGAAAAACCCTGTGGTAAAGATTAAACATTTTAGAAATTGAATAACTCAAATGCTTGTTTTAAGAAACATAATTTTCCCCCCGGCCCCATCGCTCCATAGACAAGATGTGTCTTAGCATTGCTGCCATATGTGAAATGTCTGGAGGGTTTAGATGCTGAAGAGAGACGAGCAGTCCTCCTGTCAGTCCTGAATCCCAGCAGAGCCCCAGTTGCTGCTGCGTCTGGC
>CAKALG010025328.1:0-12219 GCA_916700815.1 Helicolenus hilgendorfi
GCAGCGGAGAGAAGCTGGGCTGGACTGAGCTCCAGTCTGACTGCTGGTCCCGGGACAGATCCATGCTGCTCTTCCGGCGGGAACAAAACCACAGCAGAGAGGTATGAAATTCTCCCGACCGTACGGCTTACTGTACTGGTTTCCCTTGGTCCTCATTAAAATCCATTCATAGACTCATAGGAAAAGCAAAACAAATCCAAAAAGGCAGGAAATCCTTAACAAAAAACATAATTTCAGGTTCTAGTTATGTGGTCTGCAGGTCCTCCTGCTCTGTGTGGATAAACATCTTGAACTGTAAATCATACATCCTATGAGTCAGCTGGAGTCATGATGGCGTTGAGCACTGGTCCCAGTGCAGTCCTTATATAACATATGTACATTCATTCCTCCAGGGAGCGGCTGACTGAACCTGATAATCCCCCACCAGCTGTTAATAGACTTTCTCACCTTCAAGGAAGGCAAACATCATGCAGACCTCTCCCTCCTCTCCCTCTCCTCCTCCTCCTCCTCCTCCTCACACCTTCAGTCCATCACAGGGATGCAATCAGATCTGTTTAGAGAAAAACACCAGATTTCAGAGGCTGTTTCCACCTGCAGCTGTATTCATAGCAATGTGTAGCAGACCAAACAACAGCAAATAACACATTTCCTGGATATAAAAACACTGAAAAGCTTTTAACATCTCCTTCTGGTGTGGGTGGATCAGAGCTTCTCCCAGGTAGCTCGTAGGAATATTCATTAAGGAAGGAAATTATTTGATTTATTGTAATTTTATGAATGGTGAAGAAAATGTTTGCAGCGTAGCTTTAATATGAATTATTCATACATATAATTCTCAAGTTGCAGATACATTTTATATGTACAACAATATCAAATTATTGCTATTTAAAAAAGGGGGGCATAAGTCAAACGTTGCAATACAGAAACTTAATCATTTCCACCCCAGGCTCATCCTGCGAAAGACATATTTTAAGTGGATAAAAGGCAGAGAGGAGTAGCTGTTCATTAAAATAATGATCTTACCCTCAGAAGAAAGCAAATCCAGCCAAATTCCAGTCATTGGTTTACTGACAGTGTGTGGATCCTCGTTGATGCTGAAAGCCTGAAGATGTTGAAAATGCAGCCAGGTGTTGACTGACTGAAGGTCTTGCACCACACAAAAAAAACAGAAACAATGGCAAAGTTGCTCCTGGATGGCTTACAGCAGGAAACCACGCTTTAAATAATCCGTATACAGAGAGATTGGTTGGTGGGAGAGCTCTTTGTGTCTCCGACAGCTTTTCTTTGACACTAACGGGCTCCTCAGATGTCTGTGCTCCTGCCGGCAAGAGCTGCGAGTCCATCCGCTACTGCAGGACTGAGTATGAGAGGAGAGTAAAGTGAGGGAGGGAGCAGCTGCTGCACACACACACACACACACACACACACATACACCGCCACACACTCAACGGTGCAGCACCTATGCCACTTCTTAAAACCTGTAATCAATCATAAAGTGTCCGTCACTCCACTATGCAGGCTTTACTTCATATTTTCTGAAAGGTTGACGACTGCCTCCTTTCTTTCTTGACACTCTGGAGAATCAGGACGACTGGATTCCCTTTGATTGATCGTGACAGCCAAATAGCTTATTGATTGTAGCTTATGTTCCTGTCATCGTTTTCACAACAACAATGATTTCTGGCAAGATCAGTCATAAAATAGCCTAATCAATCATTATATTATAGTATTTAGCCGCTTTTTTTCCCGACCTGGTAGAGCCTAACAGTAAACACATTCCTCTTAAAATAAATGATGAAATGCTGAAGAGCAGAAACAGAAACATTGCAGGAAAGACAAACAAAAATGTGTTGAAATGTATGCTTCGTATGTTATGTAGCCTATTACGGAAGCGTATTGCTGTCACGCCAGAAAACGGATCAGTATCATGATAAATTCGTTTTAACGCCACTAATTTCTTTAACGCATTCACGCAACTGCTGCGGGCTCAGTTTCCAAGCTAGAGTGAAGATACTGGAATCTTAACTAGAAAACCGAATGAATCCATTGGTACCAACCATGTCATACTAGCTTTGCAAAGGAGGCTAAATAACGCCCCAAACTTGGAAACGAGGAAAAACTGGCATTGCCATTTTCAGAGAGGTCCCTTGACCTCTGACCTCCAGATATGTGAATGAAAATGGGTTCTATGGGTACCCACGAGTCTCCCCTTTACAGACATGCACACTTTATGATAATCACATGCAGTTTTGGGCTAAGTCACGGTCAAGTCAGCACACTGACACACTGACAGCTGTTGTTGCCTGTTGGGCTTGAGGTTGATGTTGTGATTTGAGCATATTTTTTATGCTAAATGCAGTACCTGTGAGGGTTTCTGGATAATATGTGTCATTGTTTTGTGTTAATTGATTTCCAATAATAAATATATACATACATTTGCATAAAGCAGCATATTTGTCCACTCCCATGTTGATAAGAGTATTAAATACTTGTCAAATCTCCCTTTAAGGTACATTTTGAACAGATAAAAAATGTGATGAAATATTTGAATCGATTGACAGCCCTAAATCTCAATAATGGTTGGTTAAGGTTGGCGGAGTGATATGGTGATGAGGTGATGTATCACATTAGTTGTGTGTGTTCAGTTGTACGACTGTGAAGATGCACATTAAAGTGGCCTTGATTCATATGTTATGTAACCTATTATGGAAGAGTATTGCTGCGCCAAAAATAACAATAGTCTATTTATCTTGTCATAACGAGAAAACGTTTCATGTTATAATCGTATCACTAATACTGTCGTAACATGGAACATTTCACGGAGCCACCTCCACCTCGGGCTTTTCCAAACCGACCTAGAGCCAGTTGAGGCGCACTGCCACGGAGGAAATGCGCACCGCCGAGTTGAATCCATGGATGGAAAAGAGGACTGGATACAGCGTTGGAGGCAGGGCCCCATTCATCCCTAGGAAAGTTACTCAGTGGTGCATGAAGCAAAAAAAGCTTGACTTCCAAGTATAAATGATCCCAGATCTTTCGGTTATCTTCCGCAATCATTGAGACCACAGAGCAGGCGCAGTAGCATTTCCTTTAAACCCGCCTCCCAGCCCTCGCTCCAGCCGCGGTCTCACATGAACAGAGGAAGAAGAATAACTCCGGATTCAGCTATTAGTGCATTTCACAACTTTTAGGACCTGATCATTTAAATAAGGGCTATTTAAGTGTTCATTCTGGGAAGTTGATTCACCTAAAAAAAAAATTATCCACTGAGTTACAGACGTTTCTTTCCCAACATAGGTCTATGAGAAAAAGTATTTTTGGGCCAAATGGCGTCACATGACGTACACAGAAGTTGTAGTACCGCTGTTTGGCCACTGTGATACATTTGCTTCAAAGCCCAGTTGTCTTCCTGAGGGCTTGGTTGAATCCTCCCGGTAGACTTTTGAGAAGTGTACAAATATTTTCGTTCCTTTTGAATCTGTGGCATATGTAAATAATGGTCACACTGGAGCCGTCCCGTGTCCCTTGCAGCTAATCAATGAGGAATGAAGGAAACACACTAGAATAACAATTTCCAAACACAATGCTGGCGTGTTTCTTCTGGCCAGCGGAGCACATCCGCTCCTTCGAAACTGAACAAAGGTGAACTCTGACCTGCGAAGCCGGCCGGAGATAACCCCGAAACAGGAAACACATGGCTGAATGTGTCTGTCATACGGGCTTCATGGGATTAAGGTGTGATGTGACCACACCTCAACAGTTTTCAAACTGAATTCAGACAATATGTGCAGATACTTTGTTGAGATGTACTGTGTGTTTTTATATCCGCTGAGATAGAGCTATATACAAAAAAAATGCATAATGCATGAAGCTTTGTAATAATAATCCTGGGAGGCAAAACACACACACAAAACCACACAAACATTCATCATCTATCATTTTTACAGATGATTCTTACAACCTGTTACCGAGCAATGCAGACTGTGTGAAACCAATTTCATGCTTTTAACTGCTGTTGGTAAGACAGAAAATGTATTTTAATCAGTCAGAGGTGATGAAATAATTGGATAGGGCCCCAGTATTGACCATAGCACACATTCCTTTTGTTCATTTTGATAACCAGTGAGCTCAGAGATCTCTCAGAGGCACAGACCAAAGGAACAAAAGGATCAAATAGAGAGAAATGCATTTTCAACTAATGAACTTGGCAGGTTAAATTAAAATGGCATGGACCGGTTTCCTATTTCCAGCCCAGTATCAGTGAATTAATAATTCCCTGTCATATAGCGTTTTGATCAAATCGGCTGAGTTTATGCACATCCTGCTGTCGTGCTCTCCCGAGTGGACTCATTCATTTGGTCTCAGGTCGACAGGTTGCGTCTCCATTTATAGACGATGAGTTCATGGCTCGTGGCAAAATAACCGGCTCTCACATTTTTAATGTGGGCTAAATCAAGCAGCACATTTTCTCTGGCATGTCTGAGCAACAAAGATGGTAAATTTAACTTGATAGGGTTTTTCACACAGCTTTGAAACTAGATGCATTATGAAATACCAGAATTCCACCTTTCACAGCAAAGGAAAAAATGTCTCATTCATTATAATAATGCAATGAACCACTTGGTATTTGAAAAGTTTAGCTCCAACATTAAACACCCACGATGAGAAAAAAAAGAAAGAAAAAGACACCCACTCTGCAATATTAACTGCTGGCACAAAAGTTGGTGTTGAAGTTATGAGTCAGCTCAAGAGATATATATTATTTAGTTCCATTTTTATAGCCTGAATCATTTATGTTTTTTCCCCCCATATTCCCCTGGTGAATCTCATATCTGTATCCAAACAGACAGGCCAACATTGCCTTTTGTAATTAAACCCTTTGTTTTTTTTTCTCACACGGTTTAAAGAGGACCTATTGTGTTCATTTTCAGGTTCAAACTTGTATTTTGGGTTTCTACTAGAACATGTTTACATTCTTTAATGTTCTAAAAACGCTTTATATTTCTCATACTGGCCCACACTGTTGTGATTGGTCAACCGAACCAAACTCTTCGGACTCCGCTCCAGCTCCGCTCTATACCTTTGTTTGAGGCTGTGCCAAACTAGCCGCTAGGAAGGTATAGAGTGCTGCAGGGATGCATGGATGTATTAAGCGAACTGGATACAGCGTTAGAGGCGGGGCTCCGTTCATTCCTATGAAAGTTGCTCAGTGGCGCATGAAGCCTAAATGGCTCAACTTCCGTCTGGAAAAGTATCCGGATCTTGGGCACATGAAACATGCACAGTAGTGTCCGCTCGGTCAAATGACTCGGTCACGGGGTCCCAACGTCACGGCTTGTGCTCCAGCCTCGGTCTGGGTCTCATTCACATGAATGGAGGAATGGAAGTACTCTGGATTCGGCTATTATTAGTAGTAATATCCTACATATCTGTGAATTTGCCGATACTGTCGCCTTTGCAAGGCAACAGCGGGTACAGAGCTTCAGAGAGCCGGGGAGGAGAGAGAGCGAATGGGCAGGGGTCAGCTCTGTGCAAAGAAGCCGAACAAAAACACAGACACATCTTCAACAGTATGATAATAATGCACTTTGTGTGCCTAGTCTGTTAGTCTGTGGATATGTAAATATTTATATCTAGATAAGATATATTTTAATAAAATACAGTTGTACCGATAGAATACAGTAGAGCACAGAAGCTGTTTGCATGCTGCAAGGCAGACAGCGCTCACGTCTCTGTCTGTTCATCTGAAAAGCACAGTGAGACCCGTCCCCAGGGGACGTCAGTTGAGCAGGCGGTCCTTAATGTGGCCCGGGACACATTCACGTACACACTGCTAAAAGAATGTGGCCCATCCCACCTCTAGGGTCTGAGCGTTCGGATCGCAATGCGTCTTGAGTGCGTTCACATCTGTACTTAGAGCTGTCCACTCGTAATCCGATCACTCAGGACGCATGTTAATGCCAGGTCTAAACAGGGTCTTGGGACTCCTGCACCACTCTATTATGCAAATATGTTACTTGGTGACATCATCACGTTACAGAAGAAAAGGCAGGACTTCAATCGAGGTGTTTCAGGCAGTTCAGGGGCAGTGTTTCTGTGGGGGAGAGTAACTCCCTTTGGTGTGGACTTGGTAATTTGCAGACCTTTTACATGCACAAAAAACTTGATAACACACTAAAGGAAAGGGGAAAAGCACAAAAGCAACAGGTCCTCTTTAAGTAGTTTCCACATTTATCAACAAGATCAAATTGCCAGTCAATACTCAGGTTACATACACCTCTGAAAATAATACGTTTGCAATTCATTTTGAGGACACTAAGACCAAAAGTTCTATAAACATACGGTTAATGTAATTAGAGCAGTGAGTTCATTCAACAATATTGTGGGTTCAAACTGCTCACAGCCTCATCTGTGTAGGTTTCATAAGTAGTTTTTTGCCATTGAGCTAGAGGTATTCTTTCGAAAGAGCAGAAAGCAGCAGTGTTTACTTTTACGAAGAGGATGAACACATTCCTGTGGCCTTGAATTGCTGACTAATGAGAAGTGTGAAAGAGAAGTATGTGCCAAGATGCTGCAGAGTAAATGCCGGTTGGACTCTCTATAGCTCTTCCGGTGATGAGAAGTATTAGCAGCACCTCATTCAGAAACGCTCTTTGTGTTTCAGCCTGTAAAGAGCAGCCAAATAAAAGGGCAGCAGCATTCACCCTCATCCTCATACGCACTTGTGAGTTTATGCCCACATTACAAAAAAAAAACATGTTTTCTCCTGTATCTCTAGTGGTATAAAATCATACGATCATTCATCATAGCTTTATAGTATGGAGCCAGGACAGTGACTAAAACTGAAATGAAAAAGTATAATAATTTTTTTGTGTTTTATTTTTCAGTGCCAAGTTTTTTTCCCAATGCCAGTAAAACTTTTTTCAGTTCAGGTTTTGTTTTCAATGCCAGAAACTGAGGTCCCTGTCCTGGCTCAATATTATGTGTCCAGGTTTTGAAATATTTCTGCCTTCACCCCAACAATTGTTTGTGGTGAAAAATGATATTTGAAAAAATAAATAAAAAACACTTTCTAAATAAACGGTGTCCCCACTGAACGGTTTTCATTGAAACTACTTTAAACTGAACCAAGTTTTGCAGCAAATGTTCTCACAACATGACTGTTTGTTCATTCATCGATATCCAACAGATTTTAAATGTATCATTGTCTTCATTGTGCCTTCATTTTGCTCAGTGACACACCGAGTAAACCTTGGTGATCAAAAAGTCTCTCTCCTTTTGAAAGGAATTGTGTTCCCATGTACCACCATGCTCATTGTGTAAATCGTTTCATGCAAAACGTTTTTATATACTTATATACTTGTATCAATGTCAGTTCATTACTTTTTACCATTTCCATATTAATCACTATTAGTTTGTTGTTAATCTGTATGTATGACAGGGCCCGGAGGAATAGTTTAGATGCTCTGTCTCCCTCCACATGCCACTACAAATGCTTAAAGGGCTCTTGGGTATATGTCATTATGATTGTATATTGTATTTTACATTATGTGTACAGCTAAACGCAACCTCATTCATATTTTTTCTTTTTTTCCCTGCTCCTCTAGGTGTGTACTCCCTGTATAGGAGACTGGGACGGGTGGGTGGACATGTTGTTTGTTTTATATGAATATTTTAGGGCTGTCAAAGTTAACGCGATAATAACGCATTAACGCAAATTCCTTTTGATGCCACTAATTTCTTTAACGCATTAACACAACCGATCTTTCAGAGGTTGTAGTGGGCTCAGCTTTAAAGCTAGAGTGAAGATACTGGTATCCTATGAAACTAGAAAAACCTAAAGAATCCATTGGTACAAACCATGTCATACTAGCTTGTCAAGAAGGAGGCTGAATAACGCTCCAAACTTGCAGTAAGTTTTGGCGAGGAAAAACTAGCATGGCCATTTTCAAAGGGGTCCCTTGACCTCTGACCTCAAGATATGTGAATGAAAATGGGTTCTATGGGTACGTACGGGTCTCCCCTTTACAGACATGCCCACTTTATGATGATCACATGCAGTTTGGGGCAACTCATAGTCAAGTCAGCACACTGACAGCTGTTGTTGCTTTCCATTTTCAATAATAAATGTATACATATGTTTGCATAAGCAGCATATTTGCCCACTCCCATGTTGACAAGAGTATTAAATACTTGACAAATCTCCCTTAAGGTACATTTTGGACAGATTGACAAATTGTGTGATTAATTTGCGATTAATCATGGACAATCATGTGATTAATCATTGAAATATTCTAATGTAAAAAATTGAAATATTATTTTAAATATGTGTCCACTACATACATACATACATGTGCATTTACAGAACAGAAAAAAAAACACATAAAATACCTCAAATAATTGCAAAGAAAAACAAAATGTACCTTATTGGTTGACAAAGGTTCACCATCTGAGACTTGAATAGCTTCAGAGTCTGTACTTCTATTCAACCTATTAGATTTAAAACAGAGATAAAGTAAAACCTCCTCCAGACATTTCCTCAAAGAGGGGAGCTGCTGCCAGAATCATCCCTAACAATGTTCAGAGCCTTCTGGTGAAGCCAAACTTTGTAAACTGAAGAGAGGGACTGGAGGAAGTGACCAGGGATTTTAGATGCAGTACATTTAGCTTACAGGTCCAGTTTAGGAACTCATTTAAAATGGATCTGAGACAAGGGAATGATGGCAGTCCCCTCGTTCATATCTACTGTGTGGGATTTGATAGTTTGGCGTCGGATTTCACCTGTTAACAGCAACACTACACAACTGCATTGTATGTTAATGGGCTGCATTGTGCTTTTTCTACTCCACAGCAGCTATGTTCACATCTTTCTCTACTTTGTGATATAGTATGGCGACAATGCTACGACATATTTTCATATTTTCAACTAGAGTTACATCAAGGTAACTTCTATTTTATCGTGTCCCCGTCTGAGGACGACCCAATGATATCAATTCTGATAGTTGTATTATCACTCTTTTACATCCACTGCTATTGACCCCCCCAACCGGTCGCAGCAGATAGCCGCCCACCCAGAGCCCGATTTTGCTCCAGGTTTCTTCCCGCTAAACGGGGAGTTTTTCCTGACCACAGCGCGCTTCGTGGGATCTCTTGAACGGTCTCTAAACTACGGTGTACGGTCTAAGACCTGCTCTATATATAAAGCGACTCGAGATAACTTCTGTTATGATTTGACGCTATATAAAAATTAATTTAATTTAATTTAATTTAATTACTGAAAATGAGACAGTTTCTGTGTTCAAGTCCTTTCATTCACAGTGAGCAGCAACTGCAGCGAGCAGAAGGTTTGCAGTTATCACGGTGTAGTCAAGGAAAAGATAAGAGTGGACACATATTTGCTGAGGCGAAGATGATGCGTCTGCACGAGTTGCAAATGTTTCAACTTGAGTGAAAAATCCACACTTGGGGCTGTTTGAATGTATTGCATTACTTCATAACGGCACAGAAATAAGATGGAAAAGGAGAGAGAGTGGAGGAAAATAACAGGAAGATGGAGTTCATGGTGAGCTCTGAGATCAGTCAGAGGCTCATCTGACACACAAACGCACACACTCTTAACTGCAAGCTAGCTTACAGCTCATGCCGAACGCAGGCTGCTGCACACTTCTGATTCTGTCTTTAACTTCCTTATTTTGTTCTCGACAATCTCTCTAGTCTCTGCTTGTAAGGAAACTTGGAAAAAGAAAACACAAAGCAGCAGCTGGTGGTCGCGGTAAACACACTCTGCAGTGCAGTGTGTTCGCCCGTTTCATCTAAAAAACACAGAAAAAAATAAACGGAACTGCTGTGAAACAAACATAACTTTTTTTCTCTCTCTCATTCACAGCACCGCCATGCTGTCTCCCTATTCAAACATTACTGCCCTCGCCATCTCTCTCTCCCTATATCTCTCCGTCTGTCTGTATTTCTAATGAGTCGACAGCAGAGCCTAACTTTACTTGTAATGCTATCAAACAAAGAAACATGTTCTCCCCTTGTCCTAAAATGGTCATAAATACTAGAGTACTACCGTGAGTTGAAGCCGTTGAAGCAGCGGCGCTGTGTGTGTGTGTTTGACCGACTAGCGACGGTCATCCCTGAAAACTCCACCCCGAAAGTTCTGACACTTTCAGTCAGAAAGTACTATCCCCGACCAGTGCCCCGGAAAATGTCCCCGGAACTTAATTTAGACCCTGGTGCCTGCATGAATGTATTAAGAGAACTGGATACAGCGTTGGAGGCTGGGCCCCGTTCATTCCTATGAAAGTTGCCCAGTGGCGCATGAAGCCAAAATGGCTCGTCTTCTGAATGGAAAAGTACCCGGATCTTCCGTCAATCTTCCGCATCCATTGGCACATGGAGCAGACGTAGTAGCGGTCACATGGCTCGGTTACGGGGTCACAAACGTAACTCCTCCTCCCAGCCCTCACTCCAGTCTTGGTCTGGGTCTCATTCAAATGAACGGAGGAAGAGAAATAAATCTGGATTCATCTATTAGTGCATTTTACAACTTTTAGGATCTAATGATTTAAATAAGGGCTATTCTATTGTTGATACTGGGAAGTTGATTCACCTAAAAAAAATTATCCTCTGAGTTACAGACGTCTCTTTCCCAATATAAGTCTATGGGAAAAAGTATTTTTGGGTCCAATGGCATCACGTGACGGAAACGGAAGTTGTAGTACCGAATACGAAAATTGGGATCTACGGCCGGCGCTCTTCCTTGGCTCTAGGGTCCCTGCTGTCGAAACACAATGAGTTCCACTAAAGGTTCCTAGTTCCGGGATAACGTGGAAACAGGGTTTAAGAGAACCACAGATGAACCACCACCATGTGCTATGAAAACTCTTTTGAAATAGCACTGTATTATCTATGCTGACATGCACAAAAAATCTTGAAGGCCATATTTTTCATTTGAGGCGAGAGGTGATTGATTTACTGTAAGTAAAACTGATGTGACAACTAAGCAAAAATGGGGTGAAAACACGAGTTCTTAGCAGTAACTGTAACGCAGTTTGACAGTCAAAATCCAGCTGAAAGCCCTCTTCATGAATGTGAAAGTGTAATTCATCACTGAGAATGACAGTGTTCATTCTCTGCACAGCTGAAACAAGCTGTCTTGATTGCTTGAGTCAATAACTTTCACCCTAACACAAGTGTGCTGTGGGTTTCTACAAAGTGGTTAATGGGTTTTTCAGAGATGCACATTCACTCACGCGCCCCCAAGGACTTATTGAAACAAAGACGTGATCATTTAAATGAGGCAAAAGAAGAAAGTAAAACCATCCATTTTCATTCTGAGTGGACATTTATTCTCTCCAGGGTCCACTTCAAAGACAGTGGCTGGTGTGTGAGAGTGTGTGTCTGACAAACTGATCCTTTACGTGTGTGATAACCAGAATCCTTTTGTTACTGTACGCTGGCGCTGTTAACATGAAGACGTGCTTTGAAGTAAAGGATGTAGATGTGCACACACACACCGACCCACCAACTCAGTATTACGCCAAAGTGTGTACCCGCCTGTCCACAAGAGTAGGTTTTAGAAAAACATCATGGTTGGGCTTAAAATAAGTACGTAGACTAAGTAGCCTACAATACATACGGAAACAAGGAACATAATCATAAGGAACATAAGGAAACAGCGGTTGCCTGGTTCAAAGTCCTGTGTTTGTTGGACCCATTCAGCTCCCCTCCTGCCTGCCATGAGCTGTCTTTCTCACTTTTTATTCACTAGCTCTGAGCATATTTACATTTACATTGCAGTCAGTACAGACTGCATGGCGTACAAATTACACAACAAAAGCAGGAACATCTTATCTCTTATCGCACGCTTTTGCCTTGAACATTATCGTATCATCTATATGCCTTTTTCATGCGATCGGGCTGAACCAGGGGATGATGTAATACAGTGCTCTTCACAGGATTTTGTGAGACTGTGGTGGATGGACCTCAGAAACCTTTAGGGGGGTCCAGGGACATGGTCTACCGGAAGAAAAAACTACATTTTAAAGTTAAATTCATCAATCTGGTGCAGTTTGACAGCAAAATTAAGAGCCTGCATCTATGAAGAACTGTGTGCTCTAGTAAACAATTTAATCATAAACACATTAGTTGTATATGTGTCGAGCCCAGACCCCTGACGCACTGAGGACAGTCCGCCTCGGTAGACCAGGAGCCCAG
>CAKALG010025331.1:0-10758 GCA_916700815.1 Helicolenus hilgendorfi
GGCCCCGTCTGAATACTCTAAAAATACACCCACCTTACCTTTAGCTTCTTCCTCCACCCATTTTAATCTCTGGCTTAACTCTTAACCTCAGCACCCCGGCCATGCTGGAACAATCACTCAGAGGAAGGGTCAGAGGTGGGACATACTGTTAAGCTCTTAAATCCTAATGCTTAAGTTTAGCTTTTAGGAAACAATGTTACACTTCAAATTTAAAAAAAGATACAACTCATTTAAAATTTTAAAAAAGAGGCACCAACTTTTCAAATATTGTTGATCGCACAAATAAAACAGAAGATGGTACATATTAGAGGTCCTTTACTAAAAGACTAATTACGTGTCCATGAACATACAATGTGCCGGTCATACACCAGTTTTACATCGTCACTACAGGATATGGAGTTGTTTGCGTTGATTCATGTTTTACTCTGTTTAATTTAATGGCGTGTTTAATTACACATATTTTGAATAATAATCCGTTTTGACAGAATCGTGTGCCAAAATTCAAGATTGTGGTTTTAGTCAAACATCCAAGTAGTAAGAAAGTTCATTTCCATTTGTCTCCTGGACACACAGTTAATGAAGCATCCCAGGATCAGCTCTGGTTCCCCTCCATCACTGAAGGACGCCGTCCTTTGTGGAGTAAAGTCACATTTAACTGAGCATGTTACTGATCCGAGTCGTTGGGGGTTTAAGGGATGGACTTACCAATCTCCTCCGGGAGGTGTTGCAGCAGGTTCTCCCCCAAACCCAGATGAGTCAGGTTGGTGAGGTGGCCGATGCCTCTGGGTAACGTGGTCAGCTGATTATTTGTCAACACCAATTTCTAATGAGAGAGTAAGAGCACAGGTTATAATGTGTTTAATAGTTGTTGTTGTTTCCCATAGCAGCAGAGACACTCCAGTAGAATGGAGGGAACTGCATTAGAGAGAAAACTTACCTGTAAATCTTTAAGATAAGCTATTTCATTAGGTAGACATTCCAACTTGTTCTCCTCTAAGTCCAGCTCCCGTAGCTTTCTCAAATTCCCAATACCATGTGGTAACTTTTTGAGAAGATTATTGGACAATATTAACACCTGTGAAGAGAAAACAGGTCTTAAATGACGGTCGGGCATCGTGATACGAGCAATGAAGAAATACACAGAGTTATCACGTCGTTCTCACAAAATGTCAAATCACCCATGAAAAAAATTGGAAAAACTTTAGTCAAGTGAAACCATGAAAATGTATAAAGAACAAAAAGGTATGCTTCTCACACTGCACTGCTTAAATAATGGGAAAAAAGTGTGTTAAAAGTGAGCCATATTTTCGGCCAAAACTTCGGTTACAACAGTTTTGAGTAAATAGGTTTATGTAATAGTTATTAACCAAAACCCAAAACTCAATACTAGAGTGAGCGTTGCTGAATAAAGCCCTATGGCCCATGTTTGTTGGATAACCATTAGCCTCAACGATAGGGATGCACCGATCCACTTTTTAGGTCGCGATACTGATATTGATAACTGGGCTTTGGGTATCAGCCGATACTGAGTACCGATCTGACACCAGTGTTTAATTACTAAGCCGTATGGAAGTGACTGAGATCATTCTTTTATGTGTAAGGCAACATCAGGCTGGACTTAAACATCACTTTCCTAACTTTGTAAAACAAAATGTAACAATTAAATACATAGCTATAAATTTACTGAATTGTTATTTGTTATTAAAAATAATAAATCGTAAAAAATCTTCACAATTAATTATAATTCAGGTGTAAAACCTTTTTAATGCAGCAACAAATTGGTCAAAACGTAAATTAAAATTCCAGTATGTAATGTATATAAACATAGAATTGAATAGAATAGATCGGCCCCGTTGTCACTGATATCCGATCCAGCTATTTGAGTCCGTATCGGCGACTCCCTGATTCACACACAAGATAAAGGTTTTAATGTCTGGACATAATGGCTCCAACGTTTCTATTCCTAATTACCATTTGCACAAAATATACAATTTATGAAAAGAGACTTTCTACTTCTTCAATAAGCTCACTGGGTAACGCTCTGGCAAGCTAAATTCCTACTGTGTGTGAATGCAAGACTCACCTCCAGAGAGACTAAACCACAGACGTCCTCTGGGATCTTCGTCAGCTGATTGGTGGCCAGGTTGAGCTCGACCATGCTGGTCCATGTGCCAAAGTCCAATGGCAGAGATGTTAACTGGTTGTCCTGAAGAAGACAATGGCAGAACTTTATTAGCAAAATAAGTGACAATTCAGAGAGTCAACACGAGGACAGGAGGCTGAGTAGACCAGATGTGGTCAGCTGTGTTACCTGGCGCCAGGAACCAATGTCTCCAGTAGAGATCCAAACTACATCCAGTATGGACATACAGTAAGTAACAAGTTACTTCTTACTTGGTGTATGTCCATGCCTAGCTTAAGGCCAATACAAACTGTGACAAAGGTGCTGTTCAGACAGCCTTAGTTCTTAACTATTGAGATAAATATGAGCAAATAGATGTTCTTTAATGCAGTTTCACTTTACAGTGTCGAATTAAATTGGCACAACTGGCATTTAACACACACACACACACCGGGAGATGCAACTATCTGTGTACTACATGTAAATACAGTATTTCATTTCAGGATGAAAATGAAATGAAAGAACAGATTCTCACCCCACCTTCAAGAACAGACGCTCTACAGAAGCATACACAACGCAGCTTCTTTAAAATAATGAAAGATGCATCAGTGGACCTTGTTCGGTTTTAAGTGTACGATTATATACACTTTTATTCTATATTACTCATGTGCATATGTTTTGTTTCTGATACAGTATAGCTCAGGTATGACAAGTTCAATCTCACAGGTCTTTTTCTATACTGAAGATATTTTGATTTTGATGTCACAGCAGGAAATGCACAGGTGCAAATAAAAACAATAATGATGGCTGAATTTAGCCGCTTCAGTTTCAGGGTTCTGGTATTGTGCATGCTGGCTCACTGGGACAATAGAATAGAAACAGAGCCATCAATAATATTATTAGTAATCCATGTGTTTTCCATTATGAAAAGTCAAAACGTCTGCCGTGAAAAGGGTCCATGAATCACAGATCTTTATATCGTATGATGCCGTGATCACACTGGACTTTTGGCAGAAATAAAAGTATCAAGCATAGAAAATTCATGATGGTTCCAACACCGTTTAGAAAATCAGCTGATAAGAATTGATGTCACTAATTTCACAGACAAATATGCATATATATATATATACCTTCATGTTAAGCTTGCTTAACACTTTGGCCCTGGAGAAGATCCCAAAGGGGATCTTGTTGATGCGGTTGTGCTCCATGTTGAGGGAGTAGATGGTGGAGAACTGGGATGGTCCGCCCACAGGGTACGACTGGAAGCAGTTCCTCGCCAGTGTTAGACTGGTCAGGTTGACCAAACTTGAAAGTAGGCCCTGGTCAAGCACAGCAAAAGACATATGATAAGGACAGGACTCTATCACTATAGGCCATGACTTTGACTCCCGGTGCACTAGTAGACCTTAGTCATACACAAGAGGGGATTAGTGCAATGCAAGGAAAACAGTAGGTATGTTAAATGAGTGTGCATTTTAGAGCTTGAGGCTCCAACATCAATTTGTTGTTTGCATTTTCAAGAGCATCACAGGACATAGTTGATGTTAGTATAATAGAAATTAAGACTGTAAATGATGATTATTATCATTATTAGTTATCATGTAGCACTCTATTTTTGGTTCCTTACCTCTGGCAACACCGAGATGTTGTTGTTTTCAAGGTTTAGCTCCTCCAGTTCTCGACATTTGGCTAATGATCTTGGGATGGCTGACAGTCTGTTGTATCGCAGACCTAAGCGGTTTATGCTTGCCAGGTTTCCTACAATGACAAAAGAAAAACATATTTATAATAAACATACCTTTATCATAGACGATAGCTTTTTGCTTTGGAGTCCTAAAATAAACCTAAATTACCTATAGTCTCTGGGAGGTCCAAGAGCTCATTGTGCTGCAAGTCGAGGTTGGTGATCTGTGTGCAATTCCCAATCTCCTTCGGTAGGTGTTCCAACTGGTTATGGGCAACATCCAGAGTTATGAGGTTGCATAGCTCCCCTGCAGAAAGATGGCACACCAAATTCAGATATTTAGCTAATTCAAGATGACGGCACGTTCAGTACCGCGCCCTACGCTGTACTGTACTGAAAACATCCATTCAGTTATCTCATCCCTTCTTTACTAAGTCAGAATGCAGTACAATTGCAGTACAATTAGACGGTGCACAAGATACGGTGCAGTTGGATTCATGAACAGTGAGATATGTATTACTGCTGGAGCTGAATAAGGATGTGCACTCAATTACTATTCGTGTTAAGGCCCAACGTAGCATAAGAACATTGTACTGAACAGAATAAGATGTGCAAAATACAAAATGTGCACAAGATGACCTGCACTCTGTGTGGAAATTAACACTCTCTAAATGCTATGAACCCAATGGTATCTGACTACCTCTCACAATTATTTGATTTCTCGTGGCCACGAGGCTAAAACGTTGGCTTGCCTAAATGTGAGGAATTAGTTTCCACATGGGTTTTGCTCACCTATCTCTGCGGGCAGCTGTTTAATCTTGTTCTCACGAATGCTGAGCATGGTGAGCTTGGATAGGTTTCTGATGTCCTTCTCCACTGTCGTGATGCGGTTGAAGCGCAGGTACAGCGTGGTAAGAGATGTCAGCCGGTAGACGACGGCCGGTATCTCTCTCAGCTTGTTGTGCCGGAGGTCGAGCATTCGAAGCTTCTTAAGGGAGTCCAGGGAGTCAGGCAAACTGGTCAGGGAGTTCTCGCTCAGGGCCAAAGTGACCAGGCCTGATAGGCAACCCACCTCAGCTGGTAGACTCTGCAGCTTGTTGCTGTATAAGTAGAGTTCAGCCAGCTGCGTCAACTCCTTAATGGAGGTGGGCAGCATGTGAATGGACCGTTTAGACAGGTCCAGTCTCATTGAGTTCTCCTCCCGGCACTTGTTGAGCTCTTTGATCACCTCGGCATTGCTGGACTTCTTGCGCGTACCTGGTGCCGGGTTTGGCCGCTTTATTGTATTGTCAACAGAGAAGGCAACACCCGGTGTTGAGCTGCTGGTGTCCTTCTTTCCTTCTTTGGCATCTTTCCCTTTGGTCTTCGTTTCCTTGCCACCATCCTTGACTAAGCCGGCCAGAGCCTTAGCCTCCTTTTCCCTTTCTTTCCCCGCCGGACCACCTTTGGGGTCCTTTTCTTTCGAATCTTTTTCTTTGCCTAAAGTACTACTCATGTCGACGTTATCGGGCCTCCTGCAGAGTTGCTCATGGGAGTCTCTCTTGTCAGGTTACTTATTTGGGAAAAAAGGGGACACAGACAGCCGAGGAGGCTTTTAAAGAAAACATCCCTGTACAGGCCCACACATTTATGATTATCCCTGAAATAAAGGCCGTGTGATCCAAAGGGTTTTTTTTGGATACGTTTGATACGTTGTTCCTTTGTTAAAATGCCATGGGAGAAAAAATCCTTTGAAGTAGCTGGACTGTGGCACCCATGGGCCACATGCTTAAGTGTTTGAACTGCATACAATCCCAGGACCTTCGGATATAAGTTCTTTCAGGCTGCAAAAGGTCGTCAAGGTTTTTTTTTTTTTTTTAAATCCCTCGAAGATTTGCTGTTGGGGAAAAGAAAAGGAAATTTAGTTCACATTTAGAATATCATTTTCACACTTTACAGACTGTCAGCATTTCGAATTTCAACAGTTGAGTGGTCTGCCTGAAAAGTTTGTGGTTTTAATATTTCAGACATCTAACAATAATATGTTCCTAAGACTCATCCTTTTTGTTTTCAGCCAATTTACAGAGAGAAATACACTGATCTGTCCCAAAAGTAACAACACAAAAATCCTTTTGCATCCGAAACTTGTTACGTTTCCTACTAAAAGACACTGCTCACCACAATTTATCGTAAACAGGGTCTTCTTGTGGGGAACACAGATCAGAATATGATTCCACTGTTAGAAAGTGAGGAGGAAATTCGGAGGAAAATGCAAATAAACTGCCTATATGAAATCAGAATCTCTCAAATAAACGATAATAATAAAAATAATATGTTGTGTATATTCCAAAATAGATATTTGTATTTCCTTCTCAATGCCAGTCATACTCTGCTCAACTAGGCAATTGGAAAAACTGTGATTTTTTAAAAGCACCAACTTTAATAATTATGATTTTTGATATGATTTTCTTTTACAATGATGTGATTTGACAGTGTGACAGTCTTAAGCTTCGTGCACTAGATGATTTGCTACTAAGCAAATGTTTGGTAGTTTTGCTAGAATGTAATGCATATTGTCTTAAATATATAAACCTGTGTACCTTTATTTAGGCATAAACTGCATAGATTTAACTCAACTGAAAATGTTTGGTGAATAAAGTGACTTCACGAGTGACCCTCCACCATCATCATCATGAAAAGAAACTTGACGAGCTCCTCTGCCTAATCAATCATCACAAAATCATTTTTGATGGAACAGTATTGGCTACGTTAAAGGCCAATTCTTTTCCGATCTGTTGTTAGTTTGCTCCGGAAGGCAGCATTTAAAACTCTTCTTCCACTTCACTCTGCTAAAAAAATGGTTGGTACTGCACAGCAATGACGATGATGAGTGTGTGAAATCAAACAGCAATAAGCAGTTTCAAATATACAAAAGACTGACGTTGTGCAGCAGTAAGTGATGCGTGCATGGACACATCATTGGCTGTTTCTTAGTTTGCGCCTATTTCAGCGACATTTTGCAGGTGAACCAGACCTCTAAAGAATTGGTGGTAGTTGAAAAATGTTGTAAAGAAAGAGTATTCCTACCACAGCAAATCCACAATCTCACTTCTGTCTCTGTAGATATTATGCACTCTGAGATACTTTCCGAAATATTACAAATATATTTGACTAAACTATCATTTGAACTCATTTTAAGTTAGGCCTGCTGTGGGCCAATGTAAGCTGCATTATGTAGAAAGAAATACACAAATACATTAAAAAATAACCCCTAATACCATGTCAATATTCTTCCTTATTCAATGCAACAGGTTTGGTAGGTTGTTCGTACCACGATGTGCCAGTCCAAGCAAATCTGTTGAATATACTGAGCATAACCTCACACCGACTAACTCCTACTAAACAAACATGGCCCAGCGGGTGTTGACATTACTGTAAGCCTACGGCCCCACCTAAACATGCATTTAGCTATCTAGCCATCCCCTATAAAGCCTGTAACGCAACGATCACATTGAATATTTATGTCTCAAAGACTGACACAAACTGAGCCAGAATGTCTCTGTTTAGTCTCTGTTGCTGTTGTTCCTCTGTGACTGTGTAAAGCGTTCCTGCACTAGTAAAAGCTAAGCCATGGTAAAAAAAAAAAAAAAAAAAGAGAGGCAGGTTTGGCTCAGGATCAGAGCTAAGTGAAAAGGTTAGGACTGCTGAGAGTAATCTTTAGAAGTGGCCTTCAAAGCATGAAGTCCCCACAACAACAGGTCATATGACCTTTTGAGAAAAAGAAATGCTGGGTCAATAGCAGCACCCCTAACATGACAGTGTTCTGTAAATAAAAAAAGGTATCCGCTGCTCTTTCAGACCGTCGTACATAACATCAAGCACCGACTGTAATGGGCATACCTGTGTACAAAATGATTATTAACATAAAATGAGAATAACCAGACCAGCCCAACTGCTGGGGCCATCTAAACCAAACTGTGCAAGCAACTTCCTTTTATGGTTGTACTCTCTATGTCCCGGCCCGGGTACATCATACGGTTCATAACAAGCTGCATGTAAACATTAGCTGTATGGATTTATCTCTGTATTTAAAGACTGGACGTTTTCTGCTTAAACCTAATGAAAGACCAAACAAGGCCAGAAAAGTTGAACATCCAATTGAGCAAGACCATTTCCTGGTTATTTTTTTTCACTATTTGTAATGACATTCATGACCACTGCATCAATATTGATCATTTTTGGCAAAGAAATCAAGCTCAGTAACACATGAAGGAGCTCTTGGTCATTGTTTGGCCAGTTCATGAGAACCAAAACAAAGCAGGCACACTCTTAGCTGCCTCTTTTAAATACATGCAGAGGTTTCTGCACAACAGCAGTCAAAAGCATTGGATACTGTCAGTTATACGGGCCAAGTGCTAGGACCAAACTTGCAAGCATTCAATGACTTCCATTAAGTTAATACTACTCATTTTCTAGATATAAATATGAGATTGAACTCATATACAGCTTCGGAGAAAAGCTAATGCATGTCCATCGTCAACACTAACACAACACCACCGTAAAGTGCTACTACACACTTGGTCTTCATGGCACTCGCAACCCACATAGAGACTAATGACGTTTCCATTAAGGATATCATGAGCCCATCTGACAATGCTAGTGCATTTAGGCCTTTAAGCATAACTATCAACTGTTCCCCTGCTTTCATTTGTCCATTACAATGCCTTTTTGATTAATGAAGAAATATACCCATGTTGGCCTAATCAGAGAATACAATAAAGCAAACACTGAATGATATGACAAAATGTACTCCAGATTTGACTTCAAGAGAAATCCCATCACACGTGTTAATACTACTTCCAAAGCACAAAAAATTACAAACAAAGGTATAACCCAGCATGTCAGTAAAAATGGTTATCTGTGTAATATTGTGGGGGGGATAGCAAACCAGAGGTGAGGTGGCAGCATCGGACAATGCTAGTGTATTTAGGCCTTTAAGCATAACTATCAACTGTTCCCCTGCTTTCATTTGTCCATTACAATGCCTTTTTGATTAATGAAGAAACATGCCCATGTTAGGCTATCAGAGAATACAATAAAGCAAATGTAACACACTGAATGATATGACAAAATGTACTACAGATTTGACTGCAGGACATATCTAAATCCCAGCACATGTGTTATTACTTGACAGTGTACTACTTCCAAAGTACAAGAAATTACAAACAAAGGTATAACCTGGCATGTCAGTTAAAATGGTTATCCGTGTACAGGGTCTGAAGTTAACCTTTTTCCTCATCTGACACTGTGGCAGGTCACTGAACATTTCTACCAGCCACTCAATTTCTCTGTCTGCCACTTCTGAAATCTACGCTTTAAAACTGTAAACACTGAGTCAGTGGTACCAGACTGTAGAATTATGGAATATATCATGTAACCTTAATCCATGACTATATGTCATTTAGGCTTTAGAGTTGCTTTTTAAAAATAATATTTCTTAATATAAGGAAAACCTGGTGGCAGGTGACCTGAAATCTTTTACCTGCCACAGCCAACATTTTCCCTGTATTTGGCAGGTGGCAGGTGCTAATTTCATTCCCTGTCCGTGTAATATTGTGGAGCTGGGGATAGCAAACCAGAGGTGAGGTGGCAGCATCTGACAATGCTAGTGTATTTAGGCCTTTAAGCATGACTATCAACTAAATCCCCTGCTTTTATTTCTCCATTACAATGCCTTTTTTGATTAATGAACAAATATACCCATGTTAGCCTAATCAGAGAATACAATAAAGCAAATGTTTTACAAACTGAAGTGCTATGATATGACAAAATGTACATGAGATATCTAAATCCCAGCACATGTTATTGCTTGACAGTGTACTACTAGAAATTACAAACAAAGGTATAACCTGGCATGTCAGTAAAACTGGTTATCCGTGTAATATTGTGTGATAGCAAAGCAGAGGTGAGGTGGCAGCTCTCAGCTAAACTTACTGCTAACACAGCACTACAACAGGACGCAGCTAACATCCAGCTTCATGGTGTGCCAATGACAAATCCTTGGAAACAGATTACCGAGAAAAAACGGTACCGGGGTCGGGAAGTCAAGTCGCCTTTTCCAGATTAATGTACACAACATGGGACACACAGGGAAAACACAGCAGTGTTGGTGTCACTGGTGTGACAACAATAGTCAAGTCATAAGCACATTTAAAACAACATGAGCTGACCAAAGTGCTTTACAGACATAGTGCAGAATGAAAACAGGTCAACAGAGCAGACAACAAAATCAGATACAGATACAGAGAGCTTTATTTACCCCCGAAGGGCAATTCAGTTTCTGCAGTCCACCGAGACATTCATACTGCACAATCATCAATGACAGAGGGAACACAGTAGGTGGCATATGGGGAGGTGCAGATCAATAAAAGTACAAGATTAAAAGTATTCGCAATAAAAAAACAATAAAAACAAGACTAGATAAAAGAATAAAGGAATAAATAGAATAGAATAAAGTGTCAAGAGTATTTGCACATTGCAAAATTACATTCCAAGAATGTACATAATGCAAACCATTATGTGGTTTTAGTGCAAAATAACTGTACATTCAAAGTAAATAAAACATTTTTGTTGTCGTTCATTCAAGATAGTTACTCTCAGTTTCAGCAAATCACACACATCCACAGACCAAGATAAAAATCCATGAGTAAAAGACTGTTATAATGAGCTTTATAAAAGGCCAATTAGTAATCTCAATTCAAGTACATTAAAAAGCCTAAGAGGTGAGTCTTGATCTGTGCTCTGTTAAAGACTCCTCACTAGTGATACTGTTAATGCTAAACGTTACGTTGTGCCTGTTAAACCATCATCAACCAACATCAACGTCACCTAAATGTTAATGTTATCTAAAACCAGCTAAAACAGCGACTGTGGAAGAAAAATATCTACAATACATATCTGTAATCTAATCTTT
>CAKALG010025341.1:0-20663 GCA_916700815.1 Helicolenus hilgendorfi
ATGTCAAAATTATATAAAAATGTCTATCATACTTATTTTGCCATATTGTTTCCAATAAAAAATATAGGCTAGGCCTATATTTATTTATTTATATATATGGTATTATAACAAATATCACATGCTCAAAGATAAGATCTTGACCCTCAAATATATAAAATCATATATATATAGATATATAAAATTTACTATGTCCTGCAGAGTAGTCTTCAGTGCAGTGAGATCTTTGTGTTGGTAGGTTAATTCTCACAGAGCATCAATCACTGGACTCCAATCCAAACACATGTTAAACACACAATGTTCCTCTCCACTCCACAGAGCCGAGGCATGGCTCTCATCTAGTGGACAATAACAAGGCTGTTAATAGCAGCAGGACGTAGTTCGGTCCCACTCACAGACACTAAATCAATCTGTTTCAAATAAACATCAGGCTTTTACACCACTTGCTCATCCTGAAACCTGAGTTTGGAGTGTGACATTTCTAATTTATTACAATCTAGTGAGAAACAGATGAGTTAGGTAGAACAGCCTCACTTTTTACCGTCTATCCGGGCTGTGAAATCTAAATATTCCTTCCTGCTTTTAAGAGGAGCTATTTTAGGAGTTCAGATTGTTCTCTTTTTACATATAGTGACATTTAATGGAGACAAAATCGTATTTTGCACAAGTTATTGCACTTTTTAAATAGCCATTTAATATATTAATAAGTCATACATGTTAGAAATTTCTGAGCTGACAAACACACACGACAACCTCAACTCATCAAGCAAGCCTTTTTAGACGACCAAAATGTTACAATTAGCTTTCATGAACTGAAAACACGCAGTGAAAGGGTTAAAGTCCTAAGACAAAAACGCAGACAACTCCCAGACCGGACAACGCCGTGGTAGCGACCTGTCAATCACAAGGTAGCCCAGCCATAAAGCATCCCCTGCTTTATGGTCTATTTGACTCTAAATGTGACTATAATTTACTAAATGAACATCATGCTGTATTGAAGAAGATTTGAAACTAGCGACCGAGACCATAAACTCATGTTTACAATGTTTACTGAGATAATAAATCAAGTGAGAAGTAGGCTCATTTTCTCATATACTACTATACAATCAGACTTCTTTTTGCAACCAGAGGAGTCGCCCCCTGCTGGATGTTAGAAAGAATGCAAGTTTAAGGCACTTCAGCATCGACTTCACTTTTCAGACCCAGAGGTTGCCGCCTGGTTGCATCATGGGAATTGTAGAATCCAGCATTTTTTCAGTCTTGACCCATACTAGAGACTAAAGGTCAGGATATCATTGTATTTTACTAAAAGCTTTTGTGGTTAAACAAGTTGCCACAAACTAATTATTCATTGCTAACTGATACATACACAATGCACAAAGAGTGTGATAAACCGGTGGTGGGGGCTCAATAGGGGCCCCACAGTGGGCTAATCCGGCCCTAGTTATAAATCCTAAAGGATGAATTGGTATAAAAAATCTAATATTGTGAGTGTAGATAGTTGTATATTCATGTACACCACAGTTCAGTACTAACAGTGAACTAACTGTGACCCCAATGTACAAGAATATTACTATTATAGTTTTAAGAATATTTTTAGCTATTGTTTAAGTTTTTTTTTGGTTACTTACTTATCATCTCTATGAAGTGCATGATATTTTTAATTATATTTTTTCAATCTGTGATGCCCTTAACACATTTATACCAGAGGCAGTGGACATAGATTTACTGAAACTATTCGGTTTGTTTAAAAGTACAATCACACAAAGACATTTGAGAGGAGGATTACGCATCAGTAGTTCACTAAAGATTCTTTATTTTGTTGTTGATGGTTAAAGCTCATTTTAGTGCTGTGTTGTGGTTTCAATGTATTTTGTAAACTGGCTCCATTTGTTGTTTATTTCAGTGAAATATATCTGAACTATCCCTTTAACGTGTTTGGACATTCAGGCCCTTCTTCCTAAGATTTGCATGTGAGAGTCTGCGCATGCATAATGTGAAAACAAACACACATTTACTATTTCAGAAAACATACTTCGTCTCATTCAGTATATTTCCACAGGTTGAGAAAAGTTGTACATTAAATGTGTTTCACAATAATTGCAAACAATTCACACAACAATGAGGCAGGCTGCTGCTAAAATCAATATTTTCTAAAGAGGGAATTTTCATTGCAAATAGCTTTAAATTGTCACTCATTACAAGTGAAACACACCAACCGTGAACTAAAAAGGGAAATTCAGGTTGCAATTTAGGGCTGGGAGGCATTCAGCAGAAGTAAAGAGAGCAGAAGCAGCGAGCAGAACTAATTTCATCAAATATTAAACTTGGTTAGGAGACTGAGCTGAGCAGCGCAGGACTCCAGAGGGATTTCCCTGCAGACTGGCTGCATGAGGAGCTCCAGAGGATCATGGGATATTTCGCACAGGAAGTGGACGTGGGCGGTAGCCATTTTGAAAAAATAACTAATACAAAGTATTGTGAGAAAATATCAGATCTGGTCCGTTCACTGGTGGAGAAATCCCACTTTCAAAACCGTTGGCCCCCAAATAAAGAAACAGATATTTTTTAAACTGTGATAACATATTCTTAAATCAAGATTTACTTACTAGCTTTTTTAGGAGGTTTTTGACCCCATGGTCTTCAGTGATATCTTTTGTGCCTTCGGGTAACACTGACAATGGAAAAATCATCTAAAGAAAATCTTTGTTCTATTTCAGGGCTGTGTCTTGGTAATGTGCTGAGAGAGGAAGTGACACACTGTCTCATTTCAGTTTACATGTTAGAGAAACATTTTAATGCTTCAGATGATGTGCAGATACGTGCACTCATACAACGCTCATACAAAGTAAGAAGACACGAAGAAATATTAAATGTGTTTTCGACCTCACTCATATCCATTTTACCATTTTTGTCAAACTAGTGCTTAATCATTATCATTTTACTGGAATTATACAAATAGAAAAACAATATTTAAATGTAAGAGGCCAATAAAAACAATCTTGCTGAAGAACAAAGTAATCCATAGATTAACAACTAATGACTGTCTATGTAAACTGGAATACAATCATCATCCTCAAAGATAAGGTAAGATAAGATATTATATATATTAAACTATTAAAAAAAGTATTAGGAAAAACTTTGCTCAAACCAACTCATTCTTAAAAGGATAGTTTGGGTGTTTTGAAGTGGGGATGTATGAGGTTCTTATCCATAGTGAGTGTATTACTTATAGTAGATGACGGTCAGCACACCCTCTGTTTGGAGAAACAGACAGAAGTACCGACACTGGAGCAAAGCACTACAGCGCTGTAGATGGGGACGGCAGAAAAAAATATATTTTAGCCACCTAAGAAAAGGCTCAACTAAAAAAAAATAATAAAAAATGATATGCTGCTTTCAAAGTGATACTTCTTGCAGAAGCCAAGATGCTGAAATACATCTGACAGATTCCAGTCTATATTTCTTCTTGGAGAAAAGGCATTTCATGCTGAGTGCCTCCACTTTGCTTTACTTTTTTTGCAAGACAAATGCCTGAAATACAGTATATGGATATGATGAAAGTTTTAAGCATTTAAACAAAAACAGACCGACTTTATTGTTGTTAAGGGAAAGTTATCTTAAGAGCCCATCTGAATCATTTTGAAAATCCACCTCACTCCCATAAAGTGCAGTCTATTAGTCATCCTCTGCACTCTTCTGGCTGCAAAGCGACTGCATGAATTTTATGTGGGAAAGTGGAGGTTCAGTACTTCAGGTGGACGTTTTAGGGCCGTGGCAGGTGCTGTGTTGAAAGGCATGGGTAGTAATAGGGGAACTGAGGGAGAGAGAATGTTTTTTGGGGGTAAAGTGAAGTGCATTACCCGCGGGCAGCCAATAGGTTGGCACCATCCCATCGCCCTCCATCGCCTCCACTCAGCTCCTCCAGCTGAGCCGTACTTAGCACCATTCATAATGCATGGTCACCACCCCTCCAAGCACAGGCCTGTCATGGCTTGTTCCCTTCGACAACTCAGCCCAACTCTACTTTTTCCCCTAAGAGGATGCGAGCGGTTGCATAATTTAGATGCCGCCCGCTGTTTTCAGGGCCCATCTCTTATCAAAAATGTAACAGACTGAGTTTCTGGGGGAGTTTTATCCAAAGGGGGCGGTGGAGGATGTTCCAGTTGAGACAATGGACGTAGACTAGGGCCAAAACTTTTTCCCTGAAACTTTTCTGAAACATGGTGACGTCAGAATCATGTATGGCTGACTGCCCGCATGTATACAGGACATAAACCTCGACACAGAATGAAGAACAGACACATGTACTACATATTTAAAACCAAAAATGTTCGGATTAATTTAAGAAGACTAACGAGAGAATCTCATTTGAAGTCAGGCCTTCGCTGATTAATTTACTGTTTTCTAAATGAAAGATTTGCTTTTTTGTCGCTCTTCTCAGTTGTTTTCTACTATTGAAGTAAAATTTAAAGATTTAAAGTCATTTTGGTAGATTTAACATCCTCCCTAAGATGTCTTTTAATGTATAAATATGAAATTATGTGTCTGAGCACATGTGTGTATATCAGGGAGGATCAAAGTAGAACATATTTAATAAATCAGAGTATTGTTTCAATGGAGTTGATAGAGGGAAACAAAAGGCCCATTGAAGGAAACTCGTGCAGCCGTTGTGGCCAGCTGCAGTCGGGCAGGTCAAGGTGACTGAGGTCACGATGAGAAGAAAGATATTTAAGAGAGACGACGAACACCTGCTGAAAATATCTGACTTCACTCTATTAAAGATAAGACATGGGTCACATGTTAATACAGCGTACGTAGGTGAAAGACATATGGGGAATACAGCATGAAACAAAGTTTAGACAGGCATTTGAAAGACTTATTAGGTTCTCTATTCGATATTCAGAACATTAATATAGCATCCAACACCTATTTACTATGTTAAAATATAGAGAAATAATGTCTACCTGAGCAGAGAATGAAGTTATTTTTATTTCTGTGTAAGTACACTGAGAGAGATGCATAAAACTGGAGTCAAATTCCTTGTAAGTGTGAAATTGGCAAATAAATCTGATTGTAAAATGCAGTATATGGAGATTAAATGGCAATTCTTGTTATTAAAACCAGCAGTAATTCATATATTGTACAACATACCGGAAATACATGTCATTAGATATTCCACAGATACTGTAGATTATTAAATGTACATAAGATCTTTTATGGAAAGTATATTCCTGTTGCATTAGGGATATTTGTTGTGTTGTTTTCTCGCTCACATTGTGTTAACTGGTGATGTGGAAGCACACAGAGGAAAGAGGAAGACAGGCACGGTTTCGCTTCATGCCCGACTTGTTTCCCGACACACAAAAGATTTAATGCTGATCAAGGTGCTGCTGTAGTGCTCTTAACCGATCGTATTCACTCTTAGCACACAGGCTCTGCTGCTGCTCTGGCTTAACATGCTACAGTCTAGATAGCATGTGAGCTATATTTGGTTCATGGTGAGTTCTTTTACATAATCGAACCAATGACGGCAGCAGAAAACATGCCGTTAAATTCCATCTGACAGTAACAACTTGTCACTTTCTTTTGGGCTCTAGCTTAACTAGTTTGGACCGCATGATGCATCGAGTAGGTTTACATGCACACTGGTAATCTGGTTTTGAGTCTTAAGCAGTGGGCAACCTCTGGGTCTGAAAAGTGAAGCCAATGCAGAAGTACCTTAAACTTTCATTCTTTCTAATAGCCAGCAGGGGGCGACTCCTCTGGTTGCAAAAATAAATCTGATTGTATAGATTTCTATGAATAAATGAGCGTACTTTTCACTTGAGTTATTACCTCAGTAAACGTTGTAAATATCAATTTATGTTTTCAATCGGTAGTCTTCTTCAATACAGCATGATGTTCATTTAGTAAATTATGGTCCCATTTAGAGTCAAATAGACCATAAAGCAGGGGATGCTTTAGGGCGTTGCTACCTAAAACCAAAATGAACTCGGGGCTTCAAAACGGCAGTCCATTAACCAATGAGTGACATCACAGTGACTACGTCCACTTCAGTCTATATTCTTGAGTCTTTTTTACTTCACATTCAGCCACTGTGTGTCATTTCTGTAGTGAAGTAGTTACTGCAGCTGTTGAAGATGAACCCAGCTTGGCTTCTGGCTGTCTGGAAACTGCTGCATTAACCACACTGCTGGATTTGGTCTCTTCATCTGATCAACAATAGAAAACAAGAGCAACAAAACAATGCATGCAGAGTCAGACTTTCACTTTAATTTCAGTGTACCATTACAAGACTTTTCACCATATTTTGTGTTTTACTGACGACATTACCTGACAGTGATCAGCTATCTGGACAAGGTGTTTTTGTTGTTATTGTGGTTTCCAGTGGTGGAAGAACACTTGGCACGCGGGAGAAGTTTCGATCGGTTACAATCTACAACCTCACCAATAGATGCCACCAAATCCTACACACTGCACCTTTAAGTAAAAGTACAAATGTATTAGCATCAAAATGTACTTAAAGTATTAAAGTGAGAGTACTTGTTAGGCAGAATGGTCCCTTTCAGATACAGATACTTTAACACATAAGCAGCATTTTAATGTTACAGCCTGTGACGGTGGAGCACATGTATCTACTTTATATACTGTTGGATAGTTTAATCTATAGCGCAGTATCATATTTTATTTAATTACATGTTTTGTTTGTAAAATGTTAATTTGTAAAGTAACTCCAGCTGTCAAAGAAATGTAGTGATGTAAAAAGGACAATATTTCCTACTGAAATGTAGCCAAGTTGAAGTATAAAGTAGCATAACATTTAAATAGAGTATAAGTAAAGTGCAAGTACCTCAAAATTGTATATAAGTACAGTACTTAGGATACAAGTTTGCATGTAACTCATTATGTTGCTTTTTTATATCTGATCTGTGTTGTAGATATTGTGAATGGCACACGGATAAGGAAGCAAATAAGAAGCTAAATTCAGGTTTAAGATGTATGTGCTGTCAAAACCTCACAACAATTACACTCCAGGATTGTTTTCTCCAGGTGTGAATTGGGTGTAAAGTTTTGTTTCTGTTCTGCGTGTCACAAAGTTGGACAGAGGTTGAAAAGTGACCTGGATTAAGGAGCCTCACTGTGAACTTTCCATGCTGTTTCCATTCTACTTGATCGCCGTCTCCACACAAAAGAGTTCATCCCCACTACCTTATTAGGTAAGCAGTGACAAGTGTCCATTGTTCCAAGCAGAAACAGACCAGCATGTCTGCAAGAACATTTCAACTGTGGTGAAAACAACAAGCAAGAACAGCTCAACTAAACAGACTACAGTTTCAAATAAATAACCACTGATAATCATAACAAACGGCCTCTTTGGTGTTTGTTTGAGAGTTATTATTGCTGTGGTATGAATACCTTGTGACACCAAAACATGATTTTTTTTAGTAACTAGGGCTGTCAATTGATTAAAATATTTAATTGCAATTAATCCCATGATTGTCCGTAGTTAATCAAGATTAATCGCAAATTAATATTTTTTTTATCTGTTCAAAATCTACCTTAAAGGGAGATTTGTCCAGTATTTAATATATTGTTCAGAAACCCTCACAAGTACTGCATTTAGCATAAATAATAAGCTCAAATCATAACAAGGCAAACTGCAGCCCAACAGGCAACAACAGCTGTCAGTGTGTCAGTGTGCTGACTTGACTATGACTTGCCCCAAACTGCATGTGATTATCATAAAGTGGGCATGTCTGTAAAGGGGAGACTCGTGGGTACCCATAGAACCCATTTTCATTCACATATCTTGAGGTCAGAGGTCAAAGGACCCCTTTGAAAATGGCCATGCCAGTTCTCTCGAGCCAATCAGAGCAGAAGTTTGAAGCGTTATTTAACCTCCTTTGCGACAAGCTATTATGACATGGTTGGTACCAATGGATTCCTTAGGTTTAGCTAGCTTTAAAACAGAGCCTGCTACAACCTAAAAACCGCAGGTTGCGTTAATTAGTTAAGGAAATTAGTAGCGTTAAAACTAATTTGCGTAACACATTATTATCGAGTTAACTTTGACAGCCATAGAAACTACAAATGTATATCAGCTTGATATTAGCTTGACCTCATGTTTTTATTTTGAGTTTGTAAAATTAAAGAGATTTTAAGGCAAAACTTTTTTCATTCACTGTTCAATTTAGAGATTTTGGGCTATTTTACTTTTATATCATGTCTTCTTTTAGACTAGTGGGAAGAAAAAATTCAATATACCCATTTAGGTGTTGATTTTACTACATTTTGTCTATTTGCGTCCGTAGATTTCTCCTATATTCACCAAAAGTTAGCATTAGATAATGCCTCATTTGCATAATGAAATAATAAAGCTCAGAAAACTTGTAATACAGAAAATAATCGTCTTAATGGAAGTAATCAACTGGGGAAGTTTCATGGTGATATCTATTAGTTACATTTTTTACCCTATTCACTTGTAGTGTCTCCCTTTAAAAGCCCAAGAGGTTTGAAACGGATGTTAACTGAAGTCAAAACAGGAAACTAACCAAAGTTGGAGTAACAGGTTTTTTTTACAACAAATATGTAATATTATTTCAAGGCCATGTAAATATTTAGCCCCAAAAATCTGACCATGCCAATACACTGTACCATACCAGAAAACCTGCTATTATGTGCCAGCAGCACAAACAATAGCTTCATATAACTCTCCATAATAGGTCGTATCAGCAGCACGGCTTGTAATTATTGTTTACTGCCACTCGGCTCCATTTATGGTGAACTGTCTTGATCTGGTGGTGAGCAGTGAGTCTGTAATCTCAAGGATTTGTAGGCTGCTCATAAAATTACTGTCATGGATGAGAGAATTATTTAATTCCTGATTCCCAGTAAGGTCAGGATTTCACACACCAGTGAGCGGCCACGGCTTTAAATGGGAGCTTGATGGTAAGTGGTCCAGTCAGTAACAGAAATAATGTTGAATCAAGACACTCGCTCTTCTGACTGCAGGTGTTGCTGTTGAGGATACCAAGGTTATGTTATTCCTTTTTTTAAAGGGATTTTAGCCTCCTGAGGTGCAGTTTATAGTTCATAAATGAAAATTACACTTGGCACCGCATGTGTAACTTCTGATTATATCAACATTCCAGTATAACCACAGGTCTGTTATTATGGCTGTTATCCATACAAGCTCAATGTGGAAGCTGTGCGGTCAGTGGTTCAGACTATTGCCCAGCTGACTTAACTCCGGTGGGAAACTCTGGGGTCTGAAAAGCAAAATGCATTCTCTCTAACAGCCAGCAGGGGGCGACTCCTCTGGTTGCAAAAAGAAGTCTGATTGTATAGAAGTCTATGAGAAAGAGAGCCTACTTCTTACTTGATTTATTACCTCAGTAAACATTGCAAACATGAGTTTCACAGTGACGACGTCCACTTCTTATACACAGTCTATGCTATAGATTAGTGTTTCCCAAACTTTTTCCTGGCACCCACTTATTAGGCTCTCTAATGTGGCTAAAAGGTGTACTGCAGATATGAATATTAAATAAAAGACAATTTATTTGGTGACCCTAATAAAATCTCCTGCAACCCAACGGTGGGTCCCGACCCAGTCTTTAGGAATTACTGTTATAGAGAGTGTCAGTAATTGAAGAAATACAGTATAGTGTTATATATATTTCTTTCTATTTTTTTGGATTGCGTCACATTTTTATGGCTATATTGGGACACTGCAATGTAAAGTTGTGACAAGGTAAATACATTGTTCAGTACACAATACTTGTACTTGAGTGTTTCCACTTTATTCTGGTGCTCCACTTCTTTTAATAGAAATATTGTTCATTGTTCTTCACTACATGTATCAACACTGCAGAATAAAAACCCCTACATTTGATAGCCTACCTAGGTAGATATACTGTACATGTTAAAAACATTACTAATTCACTTTGTTGACCCTTGTTGACCCTTGTTATTCTATCTATTTAATTAGAATTATTTTGGTTATGACAGCAAATTTTACTTTTTACTTCTTATCTCTTACTTTTTTCTTTTTTTTTTAACAAATTTGGAGTTAAATCTTTTACACCCAGCAACAACAACATTCTGCAGCAATAACAACTTTGGTAAATTTCCCAACTTTTGTGAAATAATAGGACCGATAAAGACGATATGCAAAGGCCTGGTACTGTATTAAGACGACACTATAAACAAACACATTAAGCAACAGTGTTAGTTAACGAGGAAGGCCAGCTCTTGAACATTTACTGGCTGGAGTTCAATATGCCGTGAAGCATGTGTTGGACTTTCTGCCTGTGATACGTGGCCACAACTCTCAAGATCAGTTATGGGATCGAGATCAAGGGCTTTGCATTGGCAACAAGTCTCATGTCATGTTTAGCCTCATAGGCTAACTGGTGTTTTTCCCTTCGGGGACTGAGGAAGAGATGGGATTGCATTGTAGGGAGACTCCCCCTCGATCCTGTCTGCTTCAGTCCCCCCTTTTCACTCTTCCTTCCTCCTCTATCTCCTCCTCCTGCTCCTCCTCCAGTGCTAGCAGGATAACATACCGCCTGCCTCTTGTTTGGATAAGTTAATGCTGAGATGTCAGCCTCGATTCTGATGTATACCACCTGCCTTGGCCTCCGACTGACCTCGTACTCCAGCTCCCACTGCAGAGACATTCCAGTGCTTTTCTGGGGCTGTGTTTACACTGCAACAGATTGCCCTGCTCTCCCTATCTGCTTCATCACGGTGGACAGTGGTGGTGGGCCTCTACGACTTAGTCCATCCCAATATGCTTGTGTTATTCTGAAGGAGCATGAAAAGTGAGCTGGAAGGAACGGTCGTGCTCAAGAGCGTCAGTATGAAGTTTTGGACACCGAAATCAAATTCTTACACTGCCCTAATTCTCAGTAGACTGGACATCTCTTTTAGGCTCAGCCTCATGAGGGGGGATGCCAAGATCCTCCCACTCAACACTGTGAGAAGCTCATGTGAACACCATGACCTCACTGCGTCTGCCCTTTAAATGAATTAGTACTGTTGATTTACAGTTTTAAGTCCATGTAATGCTGTCTTTACACCAAACGTTTTCACTTTCGCAGACATAAAATAAATACATTTAAAAAAAAAAGAGTTTTGCTAGAGTTGTGGCGCACTCCCGTGATCTCAATTGTTGGTTGTAAGGTGGACATAACACACTTTGAGCTGTCTCTCTCTCGTCTTGACATTACGATAAAATCAAACATGTTTAACAGTCTATTATCGTACATTTTTGGCAAGTGAACCTGCAAGATCCCCCGCCTTTGTGAAATCTTATAGTTCATGACTTATGGTATGGTATAGGCATTAGATCCTAAGAGATTGACGTCAAATGAAAATAAGTTTTCATTTTGGGACGCTGAGGCTCGTTGCCAAGTCTCCATTGCAGCCAATAAGAACGCTCTCTCTCTGAAATGACCTGTGATTGGTCAAAGTCTCTTGTCACGCGGGCTAGATGTTCTAAAGCCTGAAAACAGAGCCATGAGGAGGTGCAGAAGTCTAGTTATCTCTCAGAACACTTGAATTACAATATGCTGAAAGGTTATTAGGAGATTTTTGCCAAATGATGCCAAAAACATTCTTCCTACTGCAGGTTTAAGTCTGCATGTCAGTGAGTCGGCATTGACCAGCTGTTGTGTTTAGTATTTATTGTTCATTGATTGGATCCACTGTATGTACCATCGAGGCTTGAGAATAGTGGCGTCCCGTCAAGAAAATGTTTTTTGATTTTAGCGAGAAACTTGAATAAATACAGTTGTTTGAAGGAGATGTTTTTACAGTTTTTACATTATAAAATAGAGACACTGCATGTGCATTTTATGACCACTGCTTGAGGATAGAGAAACTTGTTTTTGTGTCTGTATCAGACCTGCTCCCAAATGCTCGTTATGATTGTAATAATTGATAACAAAACACAAAAAATACTAATTTCATTGATTGCACAGGCAGGACATCCTAAAACACCGTAAAACACCGGTGGCAGCAACTTGACGCAAGCGCTGCATTTTCCATATACACCACTCAGATGTTCATGGGCTTAATGAATTTAAGCCCATTCATTTCGACTGCAGGGCAAGTGTAACAAAACAATGTGGGTCTGAGCTCCAGAGAAACTATAGTGTGAAGAGACCAGTGTTTCCACTTTAACACTACAATTAGGCCTACAATCCAAGTGCAGAGTAATATTAAGGTATCACATCTAAAACAAATATGGACACTTATGGGTGATAGGCCTAATCATATTGTTTGAAGCCTTATAAATATTAAGTACAGAATGTAAAAATGTGAAATAGTTGTATTCAGGAAAGAGTGCCTTCAGGCAGGGCGGAGGCTACCACTGAGGAGACCGAGGTCATGTCCACTGTATTGTTCCCAGTAAACAAACTGAGGAGGAGTCTCCTCACAATTACATACAAATTACATGGGTTTTCAAATCTCATACATGTTGGGGTCATAAAATGCAAGAATTTCAATAAAACAAACATTTATTATTTCTCCACCATAATTATTTTCCTGGAGATGTGGAAAAGACTTTGTTTGATTTAACATTTCATATTTGCAATCTTTATAGTTGCACTCCTTCCTTCTTTGTACGGCTACGGCTGCACAACAATTTCCCTCTGGATAAAGTTCTATCTCATCTTATCTCACCTTATCTTGAAAGATCATCGTGTAGGGTAGCAGGTAAAGAAAATATAACAGAGCAGTCAACTAAATAAATAAAATTAAAATTAAAATATGTCGATGGGGGTCATGCTGGGGTCATTTGAACTCATTATTTATGAAATAATGCTGCTCTGCCTTCATGTAGCTGTAGCTTCATGAAGCTGTGGTGTCACATATCGACCAATCAGCATTCCCTGTTGCAGTTGCATGTATCTTTTTGTGGATAACATGACTGCTAGAATCATGTAAATTTCTCTTCAAGATCATTCCTATAAATTGTAAACATCCTAAAGTTAACCATGGATAGACACGTTTTATTGGACATTAGTCCAAAACAATAAATTTGGTCTGGTGGGTTCTGACATAATTGACATTAAACCTAAAGGTGTGGAGTTTCAATAATATATCTCTACAAAAGCACAGTATGAAAAGAAGCTAGGCACAAAATCTTACATGCTTAACCTCGTAGTGGCCATGCCATTACAGTAAAGGCTACAGCATTAACAACAGCTGGTTTCAATCCAGCCATGACCACCTACATAGTGAGTAACTCAGTGACCATTACCAATCACACACTGTTACAACAAACACTTTGAGTTCCATTACCCATACTACCATACTATTTAGTATGCCAGAAACACATTTAATATGTCCCAATACATAGTTTGTCATAAGCAGTGCCAAAAACACCAGGATGTCCTACTGCAACCGGTCACATTTTGCAGTATGCACAACAGGGTCAAAGTTCAAGACGCAATGTTATGACAAATTAGTATGTCCCAATTGTATGAATACTGCATGCAACAGAACTTACTTTGTAAGGGCAGCAGCAGTTTGCACTCAAAGTAAAATTAAAAAGTATGCGATTTGGAACGCAGCCTCAATTTTCCCATTCACCACCTGCTCTTTGACTCAACAAAACTCCCCAAATGACATTTAACTGACTATCTCCCACACTGCTGACTGTTTGAATATGCAAAACCCCCATGACATAATAACCATCACACCACTCCAATTATCTACATACAACTACAGTATATATGTATAAATAAAGACAGTAGACATGGCATATAATGTATTAAAGTAATACAATATTGTTGAGTCTTTACATTAAAGCTGCAGTGGGTAGACTTGGAGCAAACATGATTTAAAAAGTTGTTTTTCTAAAACGGTCACTATATCCTGACAGTAGTGCATGAGACATGTGGTAGTCTGAAAAAAATCATGTGCCTCTGCCAATCAGAGCTGAGCTGGAGCCTGCCGTCTCTGAGCAGCTGTCAATCACTCATGAACTCCAATCAAACGGTCAAACTAGGCAGCACTGATCAAATATGAATCAATATTCTGTTACTGTAATGCCTATTTCTAACCTGAAATGTTTTCCGAAACATCTTGTAGTGTACTGTCTAGCTGTAAAATGCGAAAGTTTGTGACCCGGCAGCCATGTTAAGATCTGCTGAGGAAATGCCAAGCACCGCCCACCAGCCGGAGCACAACCAATAGGAACGCTCTCTCTCTGAAATGATCTGTAATTGGCCAAAGTCTCCCGTCACAGGCTAGAATTTGTAAAGCCTGAAACCAGAGCCATGAGGAAGTATAGAAGTCTATTTTGTTTCTCTCAGAACACTTGAATTACAATATGCTGAAAGTTTATTATGACATTTTTGCCAAATGATGCCAAAAACATTCTGCCTATTGCAGCTTTAAGTCTGCGTGTCAGTGAGTCTGCATTGACCAGCTGTTGTTTTTAGTATTTATTGTTCATTGATTGGATCCACTGTAACTACTGGCATCAAACCTAATGTATTTTTCATAATTCATGACGCTAGCTGTGCTCCATTTGGAGATAAAATACCACTTTTTTTTTATAACAGTGACAGGAGAAAAGTCATCAGTGAACACTATCGCCATCAAGTGGTAAGTAGAAGAGATAACACTTATCTCCTATCTCAAACAGATAGGAGACTGATGTGATGCTAACTGGACCTGTCAACACAAGAAGGCTTAATGTGACAAAATCATCTGGTCACAGTACATAAAGGTATATCAGACATTATTTCTCTTTTCCTTTATGGGGAAGGCTTTATATTGTGATTTATACCAAAACTACATGTATAACCTGCTGTTGATCTATTATTTTCCCCTTTTGTGTAGAAATATGGCTTGTATTTTTAAAAATATTTGTAATTTTCAGCTGTAAAACAACTCCTGTCTTACTGGACTCAAAGACATAAAACCATAATACAGCATCTGTGAAGCTATGACCAAGTTCTAGTACGTACTACTCGCCTGTTTCTGTCCTTGTTCAGCTTCTCTATGAGATTTTGATGTTTGAAGGTAAAGTTTCACCCTGTCATTTACGATAAATGTAATTCTTTGAACCTGCTTTTGTGTAAGAATTACTGTCCTTTTAGTTGTTCTGTTAAATTCATATGTGTGGTGCTGTAATCATTTTTGAATGTACCGTAATCACAATTAATTCAAATACAACTTGGAGATTTATCAGGAAATGCATCTTTTGAATTGGAGCTTTTAAATATTTTATAAATGCAGAGTAAAACTGCAAAAACAAAACAGACCTTGCTCTTTTACCCAACACATTATTGTAAAGGTACATCCACTGATAGCTGATAGCTCCATCGTGTGGCGATAAAAAAAACTCACTCTACAGCAACTACACATACTATATACAGTATAGATATAGATAAATATCTATACATATAAAGTATGTGAATGACATGCTTTAAGACCAACTGAGGCTAAAATATCTGTGCCTGTTTTTAATTAATATAAAACTTGTAGGATCAGTGAAGCAAATTTCCTTTTGGAAGCTGTAGTTTGTGGTAGTTTAATTATTTTGTCCATCTCATTTATATTGATGAGAATAGGTCCTCAAAGACCTGTTATTTTGACTACTTTTTATTTTAAGAAATGTGTAAAATTTGTTTAGAAAAAGGTGTAAATAAAACACGTCCCTTCATTTTGTGACAAGGATATAGACAGCAACAAGTTCATCAGTTTCCAAACTTTTAATGTAAAAGACAAAACAACACAGGATTTGGTGACAGGAGGGAAAAAGATATTTTGCTCATTTGTCCTTCTCCTTCTGATCCTTCTCCTTTTTGTCTTTTTCAGCCTTGGCCTCCTCAGCCTCGTGCCGCTTGATGAGTTCCTCGACTTCTTTCTGTTTCAGCACCTTGATTTTCGTTTTCCCGTCTTCCCGTGTCAGGGTGGCGATTTCCACTGAAACAGTCAATGTGATACGGCATTGTGTTATTGTATACATCAAGCAGTTGTACCTAAAAGATCTCTAGCAATAGAGTGGTGCAGGAATGAGTCCTGAAACCTGGAAATGAGTTAGCGTTTTAGCCCATCGGTTCCCTCGTCTCGATGTCGATGTTTTTTTGAAAGGGTTTTTAGTTAGATGCCTGAAATGAGGTCTGTGGTTAACACAAGCTGAAGAGATTTTAACGTTTTGTTCTACCATATAACACACATCAGTAAATATACCAATTGTGAATTTTTAAGTCTTTCTGCGTCTTAAAAAAAGCGTTTTAGAATATCTAAATGGAAGTACGAAGAGTTACCTACTTGACTGCTTAATCAATCGTTTATCAGAATTTGTCACTTTGTTGGCGTTACTCTCAGACAATATACTACTATTGCACCATGCCTCCTGCAGTAACACATTTCCATTTGGGCAGAGCTAGTAAAGCTCATAAACTGCTCCAATTTAGGAGTTCTGAATCTCACCTTTCTCCGCTGAGAGCTTGCTGACATCCATTGTTTTGTTGAGGACTTTGACAGCCAAAGCCAGAGCAGAGGACAGACTCATCTCACCCTCTTTGAAGTCCTGCTTCAACATGGACACGGCAGCCTGAGAGCAAGAAGTCAACACATCAAACACCAAACAGGGGACGAGTAGTGAAAATTCACCATATGTGGATACATGTATTGCTTCGACCTCTAAATTGTCACTGAGAATTGCACTGATATCTGAGAATTTTAGATTACTGCTAACATTGAGAATATACATTTATTAGACCAACACTACTGGCTAAAGTTTTGCACCATCTACTGAGAAATGTGTTACAACAAGGCCCTCTACGACCAGATCAAAAACATCCAAGCCACAACAACAACAACAACAACAACAACAACAACAACAACAACAACAGACAAACTAAAGGTAAATCATAAGAAACTAATAGAATGTATGCTATTCACATTCAGGACTACTATAATCACTCCAATATGACACTGCATAGTGTGTCTGTTGAGATCATCTCATTGATTTACACTACCTGTGTCATTTCATCTTCTTTGAAAATGTTAGATTTGGTATAGCATGCTGTGTTACAATTTGTCTCTGATTCAGGTTTCTGCACAAATCATTGCAGTTTATATGAGAAAGTTGGTTTGTCTTCCTGATTCAACTGTAGAATGGAACCAGTGGGCAACCTCCAGGTCTTAAAAGTGAAGGGTTGCAAAAAGATAAAATAGATAAAATACAGAACTCATGGCTTCAAAACAGTAGTTCACAAACCAATGGGTGACGTCACGGTGACTACGTCCACTTCTTATGTACAGTCTATGAATGGAACCCTGGTACATTTCTCTTTATAGGGCCATATTATTATATCCCTGCCACATTACTCCTCATTTATGTTCTCTACTGACTCTTAAAACTATCGGTAGCTGCAACCTTTGGTCATGTGGACAAATTATGTGTGTAATGCCTAGAACGTGCACTGTCTTTGGTGAGAGAGCTTTTAAAGTTTTTACACTCTCATCTTGGTGTGAGCTACAGAGACATGTTAAATTAGATTGTTTGATAAGCATGCACAAAAACAGGATTAAGGACTATTCAAATTCTGAATGTATACGTCCTATTACTGAACAACACTGCAAATTTGTTGTTTGTTGTTATTTGCCGTTTGATATAAGTCTACTGCATGTTTCGTTTATGCAAAATTTCTTATGTTGTTTTTGTTTTGAAGTCTGTTATTTGTGCTTTCATGTGAAACTTTTACGCTGCCATCTTGTTCAGGACTCCCTCGAAAAAGAGATTTTAAATCTCAATGGGAAAATCCTGGTAAAATAAAGGCAGTGTTGTAGTACTGGAGATCGCCTTGTCTCGGTCTCCGACAAAGAGGACTCTGGATTTTATTTCAAGACCGGTCAAGACCACAACTGCGGGCTAATCACTAAATTGTCTCAAAGTCATGGTCTTGATACACTCAGGTCTTGGTCATGACTTGGTCTCGTGTTAAGGTGGTTTTGACTACAACACTGAATAAAGGTTAAATAAAATGTAAAAATAATTTGATATTATATTTTATTATAAAATAAAATATAAAAATGTCAAACTTACAGCGCTGTTGTTGCCAATACAGGTTGCCTTCCAGCCTCCATAGTTGCCACTGGGGTCACTCTGGTACAACTGGAAGCCGTAGTGTTTGTCCCAGCCCATGTAGAGCAGAGAAACACCAAACGGCCTCTTACCTGTCGAGACAAACCACACAGCTGTTACAGAACGCCAAAACCCACTTGTGTGTTTACACAAAGACGAGACTTCTTGTAGCTTGTTTACTGATATGACATTTTAGCAAGTGTTTTGAGCAGACATCTCTAAACATGCACGTTGTAAATGTTAAGACTCACAATATGTTGATCCCAAAAGGAGATGTATAATTCACCTGAAAGGGATACAAGCAATAAACTAGACACAGAGACTACTGTGCAACTTGCCTCCAAACTGTGTGTATGCTTGTTTGATGTCACACAGCGCTGTCACCAACTGCTCACAGGGTATTGGCTCCTGGTACTGCAATAAATACCTGAAGAGAAATTAAACGGGTCAGCGGTTGGTGGTGATGAATCGGATAAATGACTGTAGAAAGTGAAGCATAAGCATTTAGGAAAGTTGTCAAATATCTTCAAATTCAGATTACCATTTAACAAGCTGGTAGTTGGACATAATTTCAGTCCTGAAATGCGTCAACAAATCTAAAGTTTGTACTTAAGGGAACAAATGGCTGCATTCACTATCCATCACCTTGAGCTTGTAAATATTTTTTTGTAAACTCGTTTAAAACAAAAGATTTGTCTGTAAATTATACTGAACATTCACAACCTAAAAGAGGTTTTTGAGACAGCCCTAAAATGTTAATGGTTGGCAGGTTTCCCGCTGAAACTCACCTCTGTGCAATTAGCCGCAGCTCATTTGTCAGTACATTCGCATCTGATGTGATCCCAGCAACACTGCAGGCCAAGTCTCTGTAAAAGAAGAAGACCACAGTACAATGTTAGCCTGGAAAAAAAAAAATGTTTTGTCTAAAGGTTTTTATGGTAGGAATGGGCCAAGCCTTGGATATCTCTGTACAGAGTCCCTCTGTAGTTCAGTTCACTCACTCATTGAGCTTGTAGATCTTCTCAGAGAAGAAAACCTCGTCAAGCAGTTTGTGGATGTTGCGTCTCTCTGCTGCCAACAGCACTCCATCATTTGCTAGAATCCCCAGACATGTTCCAGCGTGACCGATGGCTTCCATCGCATACTCCACCTGATACAGGCGTCCTGTAAATACAGTCACAAAGGTTTTAGTGATCATAATTGTCTAGAAACAACTTAAAACCGTGTATATCTAAAACATACTGGCCAATGGAAGAAGTTACGTAAAGTCACTGGACAAAATAATTGTAACTCAAAGTCCATTCTCAAGTCTTTTTCAGAGCTATCAGCTGCATGTCATTGCCTGTATCTGTGAATTAAGTTTTCTCAACTGTCACTCAATGATGAGGGAGATGCGATTGAAAGCTTGTAAGGGGATCTTGAGTTAAGATTATTATGTCAAACTACCGTTTGACATAATAAAATCTTTTAGCTTAAATAAGGCAAAGTAGGTGAAACAGTCTGAACTTAATCTCTTTAACGTCACAGACCCTCTGGTGGGTCACAAACCCACGAAATCATGGAAAAGCACTGCTCAACCCACACAACTTTCAAAAGTCAAGATTTAACACGTTTGACAAAAAAAGCTGCCAAACAAATGCCACATGTATAGGAATGATTGCATAATATAATGCACAAGACATATAATGTTTTCAATATAATGTAATGGTGTAGAACAATGACAAAACCTCAAAGTGGTCAAAAAGAAACAAGACTTGCCTTCAGGAGAAAAGATGGTTGTTCGGGAATCATATCTACGAGACTAAACAACAAAGAGAAAACAGGTATTAGTTGACAGAAACAAGCAGCAGCATATTATTAACATGCATGAGATATTTCTAACGAGTACAGCAGCTACTTACCATCTTTTCCCGTCACTGAAACTGTCCTGCAAAATAAAACAGAAGCTATAAGATGATGGAGCAACCAGCAGAAACCAAACAATGAGAAGAAGAACAGTTTGTTTGTCTTCACACCATAGTTTTAATTTAAGTAGATGTGGAAGTAAATATGTCCTTCCCTACAATTTGACTTTTTGTGCTTTTCGTCTGTACATGTATCTGTTTGTTCTGTTTCTAAACAGTTACATTTATGTTTTATAAGTTTTTTTTAATACATAAGTAATTACAATTTTGAGCAGTATTTAGGTCAAGTAAACAAGATTTGACAAGGATATTATTGTGTTCTTTCTGGTGTAGATTTACAAAAACCAAATCCCTTCACTCCAGGCCCATTTACTAGCTTTCTTCAACTGCATCTCATGTTATCATCAGTAGAAGAAGTTTTGCTCTGTTTTCATTGAGATGTCAAGCTACTATTTGTATGCACTATGTATGTTAGTGTAAATTTAATTAGATATGGAAGTAAATGTGTCCTTCCCTACAATTTGACGAATATAAACTGTTATAAAAGTCTCTTAATTTCAATTCAATTCAATTTGCTTTATTGGCATGACTGTCAGGTGAACAATATTGCCAAAATGTCAATCAAATAATAAATAAAA
>CAKALG010025342.1:0-10032 GCA_916700815.1 Helicolenus hilgendorfi
ACCGTCGGGGAGGCATCCGAAAGTGAGGACCTGAAAGATGGTGATGAGGTAAACGTCGCGCTGCCGTAAAGTTGTATCGGTGTCGTTGTATCGGAGCCGTTTTGCGAGTACGAGTACATGAGCACAGTATCGAACCCGATACCCAATACTGGTATCGGTGCATCCATAATTCAAACCATTTAGTGAGCCTTCATGCCTTGTGAATGGGGGCGGTGCCATCCTGGAAGACCACTTCAATCAGGACTGTTTCATTGAAGGATAAGGTGGCTAAGATCTTTTCTATTGTCATCTTGATCCAAAGTCGAGGTCAACTCGGCCCGCTCACTTCTGTTTGTACACGACACAGAGCACGGTGGGTTGTTAATTGCCTGTAGAGAAGCATCTGCGTCCCTTCTGCACTCATCTGAAGAAGGGATGGAGGCCTGTTCAGAGTGCCTTTTGATGAGGCCCTGTTGTACCATCTTTCCATGATTACAGGTGGAAAGACTGAGTACTACGGGATGTCACCAGAACCGATACATGCACCAAGTCGATGCCAAAATTCTGAAATTGTGACGATACTCGTTTTTCTACAGTACCGTAGGCAAAGAGATGTAAATCCGGTGCTTTTTGCTAGATTGCACTGCGGTAGTGCTTCCGCCATTTTGGACTGAAAAGGCCAATAAGTCTGTGGCCATGGATGCATAGCGAGACGTCTGTAAATCAGAGGATCATTTTTTTTTAGGTAAATCGACTATCGTCTATTTGACTCCATTTTGGAGACATGACATGAAAAATTTTGAGATTGCTCTCAAAATCTGCGCTGGATTTTTCTAACTTCTATTCATGTCCATCACTCAGTCCAAACTGGCAGAAGTGTAGCTCTGCTGCTGGGCGCTGACGTTGCAATGGAACGAACAACTGACTTTCTCATCGTATCAATATACGTTCTTTGGTAAAGTGTTGAGTAAGGGAAACGGCTTGACATGCAGGCAAAGAAGTTGTTTATCTTGTTCAAAATATCTGCTTTGACTTCACCAGCAATTAACGTCATACTGTAAGTTTCAACTTGATAATGTATAAATAATGTGAAAAATGAAATCTGCTTTCTGTGTATTGTAGAGCCCTAGTTAAAGTATAAACCATGACATGAGTGTTTCATTGCCCTCCTGCCTGTTCTCTAGTTGTTGACCATAGAAATGTAATAAATTAAATTAAGTAGCATGTTTATGTAAGACACTATTGGATCACACTAACTGTTCCTCTCTCATACAAAGCCTTATGACGCACGCACCATAAAGAAAACATGAGATGACCTCCCCATGAGCCTAGTGTCTCATAGATGTACAACATTCATGTGTTCTGACACGCGTCTCTCTTTCCCCATAACATTGTATATGTTCCAATCATTTAAACATTATTTAACATGATGAACAGGGATGTAACGCTCTGTCTGCTCTTCTCTTCTTTGCAGGCATAATAAGTGGTGAAGGTTTTAATGTGTTGTGTGATTTGTGTTATTAAACCCCATCTGCAATATATATTTTCAAGATGTTATCTGAGCAAAATGTCCGATTGTTGTTGAGGAATGGAGAACACTACGTCACATAATGTCAAGCGTATGAGTTTATAGTGTAGTTCCTGCTTCTATCTGTGTCTGTAAAGTTTAGTTTTAGATGTAAAATGATCATGCTGACACCTTCCGATCTTCCCTCCTGTCTTTTTCAGGCGCGCTACAAACAGAGTCTGGACCCCACGGTGGACGAGGTGAAGAAGCTGTGCACGTCACTGAGACGCAACGCCAAAGAGGAGCGAGTCCTCTTTCACTACAACGGCCATGGGGTGCCACGGCCCACCGTCAACGGAGAGATCTGGGTCTTTAATAAGGTAACAGACAGACAGACAGACGGACAGACAGACAAGAAATATGCTCTCACATTTACAGACAGTAACCATTGATTTCTATCCCTTTACTGCAACACGGTTCAACGGAAAACTTCATTATCTGTTGCTGAGATGTCACAGGCTGTATTAAAACATGTATCACAAGTGCAATTATAATGTGATTAAGGAAATAATCAAATCAAATAAATATCACTGAACTCTATGGAGGCTGCACAGTGGTTAGCACCGTCGCCTCGAGGCAGGTGAGCAGGTTCAAATCCGGCTTGGAACTCGGGGCCCTTCTCTGTGGAGTTTGTATGTTCTCCCCGTGTTAGTGTGGGTTTTCTCCCACAGTCCAAAGACATGCAGGTTCATTGTTAACTCTAAATGTCCCGTAGGTGTGATTTTGACGTACTGCGGTTTTATTACGATTTATTGCGATTTTAGTTTTTACACCAGACACTAGACCATCGGAAAAATTGGAATCCTACACTTCTAGGGTCTTTTAATTTGGATATATGTAAATTAATCCAGTAAAAATGTTTGATTTTCAGCATGCATGTAGTCAGAGATGTCCTGAAGTCAAATATATCAGGATCATTGTCAGCATTATTTATTACACTTTTTTAAAGCAACCCAAAAATCAAAGAATAAAGACATTTCTCTCACAGATTAGTGGTATTTTCTTTTTAATTTATAAGGGACATGTAATGTTTTATACTTCTGGTGAATATAATCCATCAATCTTATTTCCATAGATGTATTTTGTATGTACAGTTCCCTTTGTTAACACCTTATTTTGAAAACCGGACGTAGTCCCACGTGTCTACTTCCTCTAACTTCTCCAAGGTGGTCTCTAGCTCTCCCGTCAGCTCCTTTCTCTTTATCCATCCTTTGCCAGCTCCATGGGGTCCGTTCGTATGCAGAGAACAGAAATGTCAGTATCTGGGTGCTCTACAGTTGTACCGTCGGCCCATTTTACCACGGAGACGAGAGCGTCGGCCGGCTCGACCGCACGTTACTGTGATACGACAACATTTCCTATCTGGACAGAGTTAGCATGCAGCTTCAGCTCTGCTCTGTCCAGCTCTGCTTTTCCTGTCAATGTGTGAAACCCAAAGTGTTTCCATTTTTTACTGGCTGTGTAGTGTTTACCACGCTGGATTTAACATGTGAGGGTGCAGGTCGTATCCAAGCGGACCCTCCGCTGTTTTCTGCTTTGTCGTTACGGCACGCTGCGGTTTGTTTTGGTTGACGGATACGGAACAGCTATGACGCCACGTTACTCAGACTACAACAATAAAAGCGTTAACTTCCTTTTACCTCCGCATAGACTCAAATGAAGCAAATATATAAATTCTGGCATTAACAAAATCTATTTCAAAATCGTAAAAAAAAAAGATCGCGACCCATGTGAATCGATTTTTTTCTCCCCACCCCTACTTTATGGATTTATTCCTCATTGCCTCTTTCTGTGTTCCCATCATCCTCCTGTTTCATCCTCTCTCACTCTCCCTCATCATAATTTTCTCTTTTCAACTGTTTCTCTCCGCCTCTCCTCCTCGCGCACTTCATCAAACAGATGACTAGTTAATAATTAAACACAATCCATAAAAAGTGAGTTTTCAGCAATAACACGATGCCCCGTCTCTCTTTTCCTCTTTCAGAACTACACCCAGTACATCCCGCTGTCCATCTACGACCTGCAGACGTGGATGGGGAGCCCGTCCATTTTCGTCTACGACTGCTCCAACGCGGGAATCATCGTCAAGTCGTTTAAACAGTTCGCCCTGCAGAGAGAGCAGGAGCTGGAGGTGGGCAGCCGCACAGACAAACACACACACACACACACACACACTCCCGGTTTATGGGATGTCACAACACAGCAGCCATGGATTAGTAGAAGGGTTGTAATTGGGGGAAAAAAACACTTCCAAAAGATTAGATGAGTCATACAAACACACAGGGTGAAATGAACCACTGGTATCTATGATTTATTAATGGAAAAGAGGGAGATTTGTCACTTGCGCACGCACACATGTACGCACGCACGCACGCACACAGACAGACACACTCATATATACTGTATTTAGAGTCATGATTCTCCGCTGGAATCCTCTCTGAAAACTCCAGGATGTCTTCAGTGCTGTGATTCAGCCAATCAAATGGGCAGCTGGCTCTAAATCATTGAGTTTTGGTTTAGTCTCGGGAATACACACACACACACACACACACACACACACTCTCTCACACTCTCTCACACACCACTACCAGCCCCAGTTCTCTTCTCCGCTTCATCTTTTTATGACGTTTTCTCTCCCTTTCTCCCTCCCGGCTATGGCATGTTATGTGAATCCCTAATGAGATGGCGCTGTCATTCATCTCAATTATTCATGGAGAAGTTTCAGCCAGGCTGTAGATTAGCTGGAAAACGAGAGAGAGAGAGAGAGAGAGAGAGAGAGAGGTACAGGATGAACTGTACTGAGCAAAGACGGGAGGTAGAGCGAGAGTAAAGAAGAGCTGCTGTGCTACCTGTTAAAGGAAAGGTGAAGGCAGCAGCTAAACTGCTGAGTTGCTGCAGTGGTTGACAGAACTTCAAAAGTGTCTCTCTCTCTCTTTACTGTTTGCAGAGGTCACGTCAGGGACACACCGTCAGTGCTAAAATCACTGCTCTTATTTTGCCAAATATCGTATTATTATATTCCCCCCTGGTTTCAAGAAACCAAAGTATTTAATTGTTCCTTTGCACCATATAGTTTGAGTTTGTTCAGTTATTAGTTATTTGTCAAAGTAGATCAGCTACATAGTCACATTTTTTATTCAGTAATATTGACTGTAGGGTTGTCAATCGATTAAAATATCTAATGCAAATTAATTAATTGTATCTGTTCAAAATACACCTTAAAGGGAGATTTGTCAACTGCACACTTAAAATCATAAAAGTGGTGTTCATTTGTGAAGATTACCTTACGGAACAAAACGTGTAAGTATCATAAACGTATGGAAAAATCCCATTGGGTGTTTGTCGAGGGATCCAGGGTGATGCTAACTTCCTGGTTGGCCTACAAAAACACATCATCCCTGCATCACTCTATAAAGTAGAGCAGACTACATGTAGCCTGAGAGGCAACACCCAGGGCATATTACGGCTTGGTACTGCTTGTTAAACTCATTGCACTTAGTGTATGGTAATATTGAAGGAACCTCAGAATCAAATCCTCTCTTCTCTGATGTGGATAATGGTTGGCTGGACAGTCAGAGGACAATGTTCAGAGACGATTAGTTGGAACATCCGTAGTCTCTGCAGAGGCTCAACAAACTGGTTTGTATTTCCAGCTACCTCAATCAGTGCAGTGATTAACCCCCCTCTAACAGTTTCACATAAGTCTGGTCTGGTCTAATACAAATAAACAACATATTTCATATATATCTCATTGCATTACAGGATCAACGTCTCGTGTCACGATGGCTGTTCCTTCACTTTTTAGTCGGTCTATCTAGTGTTTTGCCATTAACCCTTCAAGGCCAGTATATTGTACAGAGGTTCTTTATAGTGTATCTTTATAGTGGTTAACATAGGCATGTAAGTGCAGAATTTTTCCACCAAATTGAACCCGCCACAGCCTAAAAATCACAAGTTGCGCTAATGCGTTGAAGAAATTAGTGCCGTTAAAAGGAACTTGCGTTAACGTGTTATTATCGCGTTAACATTGACAGCCCTACTAAATAGAAATAGCCTATCTTCTCACTGATGGTCTCGTTTGCTGGTGTAGGTCATATAGAGGCATCAGTGTTAAAATGAGACTGATTCATAACCAGTTAAAAGTTCCTCCCAGTAGCTTTAAAGGTAGGACCATTTTGGCAGGGAAATAAACAGAGGAAGTCCCCCAGTTAAATGCAGGGGGAAGTTGCATAACATCTATAAGCAATTTCACTTTTCCACCTGAGTGCTTGTCCTTCTTTTAACCCCCCCCCACACAGGAAGCGTATAATGGGGGGAGGTAATGGAAGACAGAGAGAGAGAGTCGATGACTACCAGAGACCTTAATCATGCAGGAGATGATCCAAGCGGGGAGTCCCCCACCTCGCCCACGCGCTCCTAAACCCGCATCCCTCTGTCGCGACACGACACACATACGCTTTGTCAGCCATTTTTAAATAGACACACATGCACGGTGCACACGATTCCCATAGCACGACAGGCCCGATCTCACCAGGGACTATTATTTGGAGATGCAGTGATGCAGATGAAGACCGGAGCATGGGGGAGACGGCTGAAGGGATGATATGAAAGGAGGAGGAGGTGTTTTATCACTCCTCGGCAGACCATATCAACCTCCTCTTTCAGTCCAGCCAGTCAGTGTGTGTGTGTGTGTGTGTGTGTGTGTGTTGGTGTGTGTGGGTGTCTGCTCTGAGTGCTTTATTATAAGGCCACCTGCTTCCTTTTAAATATCTCATCACTTCCTGCGTGCACTCAGGAAACATGCTCGCTGCATTAGCTGCAGGGCGGAAAGAAGTGTGTGTGTGTGTGTGTGTGTACTGTACCCTGCAGCACTCACAGCTAGGACCCTGAGAGCTTGAATGTGTGTATGTCGTGGGTTAGATGATTGTGTTGCCGGCATTTCCAGGATGCTCACATTAGGCCTCCACCGGCTCCTTCTATCATTTTAATGAATTATTAATTCACGGCTGTAAAATGTATTGCTCGACTAACGTTGGTGGGCCGTGCGTGCACGTACATGACGCTCTGTGATCGTGTGTTTTTACATCAGAAATCCCCCCCTGTAGGACTAGTCTTATCAATTACTGTCACTTTATAAAAAGAAGGAATTCTTAGCGCTTAAAGCTTCAGTAGGCAGAATATTTTTGGCATCATTGGGCAAAAATTCCATAATAACCTTTCAGCATATTGTAATTCAAGTATTCTGAGAGAAAACTAGACTTCTGCTCCTCCTCATGGATCTGTTTTCAGGCTTTAGAAAATCTAGCCCGAGACGGGAGACTTTGGCCAATCACAGGTCATTTCAGAGAGAGAGCGTTCCTATTGGCTCTTCATTCAACGAAGGCAGCTGTCAATCACTCGCAAACAGTCGAACGGCCAAACTAGGCAGCGCTGCTCAAATATGGATCAATATTCTGTTACTGTAATGTCTATTTCTCTCCTCAAATGTTGTCAGAATCATCTTGTAGTGGACTGTTTAGCTGTAAAATGAGAACGTTTGCTCCGGCTGGTGGGCGGTGCTTGGTATTTCCTCAACTGATCTCAACATGGCTGCCGGGCAACAAACTTTCTGTCCCTTGTCCCTTGACCTCTGACCTCAAGATATGTTAATAAAAAATGGGTTCTATGGGTACCCACGAGTCTCCCCTTTATGATAATCACATGCAGTTTAGTAATGACCGTCTGTTTTAATCATATTTGCTCCAATCTGCCTACTCCAGCTTTAAGTTGCACCCCGATATCCCCAGTGGCAGAGAGAGAGAGAAAGGAAAGCTGTCACGGTGATTTTCATGGTAATTTGCGAGATTACAGTATGCTAATGTGATAATTACAGTGGATGTTTGGCATTAATCAGCCTCTGCTGGCGTTGTCGTCGTATTTACCGTTCAGATTATTGCGGCACGCCGTCACAGATTTCTTTCATGGAGACGATGTTCTTCTCAGGTCGACACAATGAGAGGCTTTAGAAACGCACGCCCGCTTTGTTTGTGATGTCTGCCTCAGCGAGCGAGCCGACATTTTACTCATTAGAGAGGGAGAGAAGATTATGTTCCAAAGAGATTGGCACAGATCCATCCGCACGGCAACAATTGGGCGCCCACTCACGCCTGCGAGTATTTCAAAGAGAAATGAAATATGCATGTTGAAAAAATACACATAGTTACACACGTTACCTCCTCTCCCTCCACCCCCATTAATTATGACTATTCTTCTGTATTTTTAATATCATGATTTATTCATGTGTTTGCAGAGCTTCTTATAGAGCGCTTCTGTAAATACATAGTGTCTCACACTGAGATCTGAGCTTCAGCTGCTGCCGCCTTTTTTTGCACCACTTATTATAGAGTCAGCTAATGAGTTATTGGACTAGCAGAGAGCAGGGAGGCTGTGCAGAATATACAGGAGTAGGGAGGCATTACATAAATCTACAGTGCCTCATCACAAGCCAGTTTGATTAGCTTAACTGGAAACCAGATTAAACATTAGAATCAGGTCACGGCAGTTTTATGAATAAAATACTGATGCTTTTCTTTCGCTTTTTTCCAAGTGAATTTCTGAATTGCGAATTTTGCTGTTTTGTTTCCCGGGCAGCCTCCTGGATCATTTGTCAAATTTGTTTTCTTGTCTCATCCGCTAATTGACTCGACTCACCCTCTGGGTGCAGAAAGACGAGAGCATCCCCTCGGTGCTCGCCTCGGGTAGCGTGGGTTTACCCTAACTTGCGTCAGATGCTGAGCTGCAGCACACGGAAAGCTGGGAGACTCAAGAAGGAGTTTCTGTTCACGAGCTCTGCTGTATCACTGCTGGGTTTGTGGTTGTGTATAAGTTGTTTGGTGGGTGTACATGTTATTACACAATGGGTCCTATCTTACACCTGTCGCAAAATGGCGCACAGCGCAGCGCAACTGTAATTGCTAGTCCAGACCGACGCAGTTGTACCTACACATTGTGTAAGTAGCAAATTGTGCCCACCTGTACGCCCATGGGTGTGTTGTTCATAAAATGAGGTGTGGTCAGGCGCTTTGTTGGCGCATTGCTATCTTGAAGCAGCAGAAAGTGATTGCAGGATTACAGCAGCTACAGATGACGGCTCTTTTCCGGTCCTTTCTCAGAGCTCATCAGTAATGGATCGCTATCAACCAATATAACAGATAGTGGATACTGGAGAACATCGTCAACCCTGCCTTTAACTAGCAAAAGTGGAGTTTGACACGCCCTAAATGCACTCGCACCATGCACTTTAGACTATGCACTATAGATAGTTTAAATAGGTCCCTATGTGTCTGTGCATGCTTATATGATTGCTTGTGTTCTTTTGACAGTGCACATTGATTTCCAGAGCTTTTAGTTTACTCGGTGCCAGACGGTTTGAAGATTCCTCACACTCCTCTCTCCTTCTGCTCAGCCTTTGTGCCTGCAGCCCCAGAAGTGTTTGCAAACACAGAAAGAGTTAGCACTTGAAGCAACATTATCTGCTGCAGTAAACAGCTGTTCAGGGGGGTCTACTGTCTTATACTAACAGTGTACAGTTTACAGACATGCTTATCTACAGTGAGCGAGGCTAGGTGTTCAGTATATGATCCCAGCCTCTTCATGAATCCCACGCAAATTAAATTGGCACATTGCAACCGTTGGAGGGAGCATCGTTTCTGTGTTTTATCGGCTCTATATTAGCCATTGTGAACCCATTAACCCTCTGAGACCCACAATAGACCCATTCTTGTCTTTGTTAGGGGGGCACAGGGGGCCTTTAGGGAGGTACAGGCTACAGGGTGTCTTTAGGGGGAGATAGCAGGTCAACAGTAGGTGTCGTGATCCTGCAGGTCTCAGAGGGTTTAAATAAGCCCATATCGGCCTGACAGTGAGATTATGTGATGTTCAAGGTGCATGTGAGCTCTGATTTAAGACGAATAAGGGATTCCAATTAAAATCCTGTTATATTCCTTCATCACTGTGAAAGTCACACGTTGCCGCTGTCAGTGGAAAAAAACAACTTCAGAGTCAATTAAAAATAGATGAGCAACATGATGCAGTGTTTCCTGGAATAATAGAGACTTTGTGTTTTGCAGAACGATAACAATAATAATATAATAATCTCCCTCCTTAATTTTTTTCCTAGAATCGGGCAGAGCTGCACAATGAGAGAAGTCTTGGATTGCTGCCTCCGTTAAACTCATTAAAGTCGACTCAGCAAAAGACACAAACCATATTGAACTCCCAGAAAACAAATCCACAGTACAACAGCGAAACGAGAGCATAAATAGTCAAGAGCTACAAATATAATTAAAGTTTCACATCATATGCACGCCTCCTCCATTTTTCACGTTTGCGAGTATTGACTGAGCCGGCCCAGCGTGTGGAAATAACACGCTAATTCTGTTTGTAGAATAGACAAGGGGATTGTTTACCACTAAAGACCGCCCGCTAAGGGGGCAGGCAAGAGGAAA
>CAKALG010025343.1:0-11462 GCA_916700815.1 Helicolenus hilgendorfi
GCCGCGCGGCGTCCAGGACATTGTTGGATAAAACAGTGCCTTTGTTCAGGACACAGTGTACCTCTGAGGTGGGGTGTGAACCAGGTCCATTAACAAGTGCTCCTGAAGGCAATGAATTGCCTGCATGGGGAACAGCGGGGACACTGCTGTATACAAATGGATTCGGCTGGGTTCCATTTAAAGGGTTTTCGTGTTCATCTGAGGACAGACCTGCAGCATTGTTCTTCAGGGAGAATGTGTGACTCTGTAATGGCTCCTGAGTACGACCCGGGCTGTCAGACATTGGCTCCACGTCTTTGTCCTCTTGTGCATTTGGCTTCACATCAGACATAGTAGCAGTACTTTCTGAAATATTAAAGAACATCACAAAATTATGAAGTGTGCTATATATTTTAGGGCTGTCAAAGTTAACGCGATAATAAGTTAACACGTTAACAACACTTTTTTTTATGCATTAACGCAACTTTTAGGTTGTAGAAATTTTAAAGTGAAGATACTGGCATCATATGAAACTAGAATATCTAAGAAATCCATTGGTACCAACCATTTCATACTAGTTTATCACGAAGGAGGTTAAATAATGCACCAAACTTACACTAAATTTTGGCGAGGAAAAACTGGCGTGGCCATTTTCAAAGGGGTCCCTTGACCTCTGACCTCAAGATAATTGAATGAAAATGAGTTCTATGGGTACCCACGAGTCTCACCTTTACAGACATGCCCACTTTATGATAATCACATGCACTTTGGGGCAAGTCATAGTCAAGTCGGCACACTGACACACTGACAGCTGTTGTTGCCTGTTGGGCTGCAGTTTGCCATGTTATGATTTGAGCATATTTTGTATACTAAATGCAGTACCTGTGAGGGTTTCTGGACAATATTTGTCATTGTTTTGTGTTTTTAATTGATTTCCAATATTAAATATATACATACATTTGCATAAAGCAAGCATATTTGTCCACTCCCATGATGATAAGAGTCTTAAATACCTGACAAATCTCCCTTTAAGGTATATTATGAACAGATTGAAAATGTGATTATGTATTTTAATCAATTGACAGCCCTAATGTATTTATAACAATTTCAAACAAGCCAAGTAAAGCAAGCAATGTCTTATAGAAGCCTAATATTTCCTTTATTCCAGTGCAGCATTCAACCATCCAAAGACAATTTGCAGAAAGTAATGTAATGTATAATAAAGTCTAGTTCACTTTTTTCACGCTGATAATATTGTGGTGTTAAAAAAAAAAAAATAATAGTCTTTTTCTCTCATAAGATGAGAGCGGTATTATTCCGCGCCGCATTATGATTTTTCCAACACCCTCTTTCGCCACCTCTATTCACAACAAACCCTGCTGTTAGCCCTGAATACCCTGGCGAGGATGCTTAATTATGTGAGCGTACCTCTGGGACACAACCTTCCTGCCTCTCCACCTAAAGTTCTCAGTCGTCTGCTAAAATTGACCAATTTCCATGGGAACAAAGTACACCTCCAATGAGATCATATTGCGTCTTATCACTCTGTGATGGTGCCAACACGGATCCCAGCATGAGACTGTTGTTACTTGAATCCTGACAAATTGGCAGGCACACAATCTGTCTAAAACACAAACACAGGCCCCCGCACAAAGAAAACATACACAACACGTTCTTATTTCATATTTATTTGGACAAACCTAGTTATTAGTTAGGTTACTATTAAGCACTTGTGTGCTACATCTTGTAACAGATTATGCTGTCCAGAGCTGATTTAGTTTAAAACGTACGCTCAGTGGGTTTGACATCCAGGGCTGGTCGCTCTCTACAGGAAGCTGCGTTGCTAACGAAGTGGTAAATTCAGTGTTAATGAGTGGCTTCACTGTTACCACCTCCGAGGTAAAACCTTCCGAGCTCCATATTCTCCCCATCTGTTGTGGTGTAAAAGGTTCCAAGGGGGAACAGACGCTCTCCATTTACAGCGAACTTCACTGTTACCCCCAAACGGCGGGGTGGCGAAACCATCAAAATATCTCGGTTCAAAACGTGTGCAAGCCTCATTAGCAGCCAACTCACACAACTCGCGTCTATATATATATATTTATAACGAACAGGGGTTCAACAGAAATGTAATTTTTTATGAATTTATTTGCTTCTATTTACTTCATTTAGTCAATGTTAAAAGGCTGACTTTGCCTTGCCTGGAGATATTTACAGGGATTATGAGCTTTAATACAGTTAAGCTGTATGCACAGATCAATCTGCTATGAGCTTCTACCAACCCTGTCTGCTATTTTCCCCCAAGACGCTCGCCTCGTTTTTCAGTTTCGTAAATGAGATTTAGGAGGAGCGTCATCATCATTGTGATCTGTTAGACAACAGAAAACTAACTAGAACACCTCACAGTTATGTATTGAGCATTCTTTTGACTTTTTTTTTTACTTTATTCTCTCTGTTTGCAACTTGTATTTCTCAAGATACTGTAAACTACTGGTACAATACATCTTATTAGGTACATATGTGCAATCTGATGTAATCCAATCAGGGCTGTTAATTGATTAAAATATTTAATCACGATTAATTGCAAATCAATCACAATCTGTTATCTGTTCAAAATGTACCTTAAAAGGGAGATTTGTCAAGTATTTAATACTCTTATCAACATGGGAGTGGGCAAATATGCTGCTTTATGCAAATGTATGTATATATTTATTATTGGAAATCAATTAACAACACAAAACACTGACATATATTGTCCAGAAACCCTCACAGGTACTGCATTTAGCATACAAAATATGCTCAAATCATAACATGGCAAACTGCAGCGCAACAGGCAACAACAGCTGTCAGTGTGTCAGTGTGCTGACTTGACTATGACTTGCCCCAAACTGCATGTGATTATCATAAAGTGGGCATGTCTGTGAAGGGGAGACTCGTGGGTACCCATAGAACCCATTTTCATTCACATATCTTGAGGTAAGAGGTTAAGGGAACCCTTTGAAAATGGGCGTGGCAGTTTTTCCTCGCCAAAATTCAGTGCAAGTTTGAAGTGTTATTTAACCTCCTTCGCAACAAGCTGGTATGACATGGTTGGTACCAATGGATTCCCTTGGTTGATGCCAGTATCTTCACTCTCGGTTTAAAACTGAGCCTGCTACTACCTCTGAAAGATTGATAGCGTTAATGCATTAAAGCAATTAAAGGCGTTAAAATTATTTGCACTAACGCGTTATTATTGTGTTAACTTTGACAGCCCTAAATCCAATACAATAATAACTATATCTTTGTGGAGCTTATAGGGTTAAAGTCAGGTGTTTCTTCTACTCCAGTCATTCCCAAAGACTGTGTTGTGTTGTGAGGGTCGCCAAATAAATTTACAGAATTTCTTCCATCGTCTTTTATTTCAGATTTATATCTGCAGTACACTTTTATGCCATATGAGGGAGCCTGAATGTTCGAATTGTTCTGTTAATTGTAGCCTACTAATAACACTGAATTTGAGCGTACATTCTGTTTGTTTTACCTTTGAGAGGAAAAAAACAAGAGCATGTTAACTCTGCCTAAATGCATTTATTAGGTATTTTTTAACATGTATATGTGTATATGTTTTTAATAACACATGCATAAAACAAAGTTGTGATTTATCAAAGTATATCTCTTCAATATAGCTGGTTTACCTATTCAAGATAATATAAATTGATGTTAAAATGGCATTGAATATGGTCAAGAACGTTCATTTACACACAAATTTGCTCTTTTCACACTTTATAGATAAGGCCTATTGTGAATTGGGTCACGGTGGTTAGTCATTTTTAAAAAAGTGGGTCCCCAGAAAAGAACACTGTTCTAATCTGTCCTGATTGACAAACAGTTGATATACACTTAGTGGCCATTATTAGATTTAATGGTACAATGTGATGCGATCCAAAAGAACAGGTGTGACATCTTCTGCCGGCTCAGCTCTACATTTATGTAGCTTATAATGTTTAGTTTAGACAGGATTTATTGTTAGACTGTTGTATTGGATTGCATTTGATTGTACAGGTGTACATGATAAACTGCAGGTTCATAACAATAAAAGCTTTAATTTGTACCAACAGTAAAAATGAAATCACTTCAAGTCGCGCAGTTGAAAATGATCGTGTGCAGCATGCTCTGCTAGTTGGTGGGCTGGGAATCGTGCCATGTACTCACATCAGTGTGGCTTTGAGTCTGGCTCACAACCTCAGCGCGTGTCGAGCCCTATTCTCTTTCATCTTCCACTCATTCTCTACTGTGCACAATCTCATTTCATGAAAATGCCATACACTTCGCCTGTAAAAAAAATTCATTACACTCGCTATCGCTAACTTTGTATGTAGTAATTTTACGCATGTTCTATAAAGCAAATCAATATGTGAACAACATTTTTACAATTGTTCAGACTTACAGTACAGTAAATATAACCCTCTAAGAACAAAAGTTAGTCGCTACTATCGTGGGACTTTACATAAAATGGGGTATGGGAGCACATAGTTGGTTCAATCCCTGGATCCTACTGCCCACATGTCAAAGTGGCCTTTGAGCAAGACCAAATACAATGTAACTGCTACATAAATGTAATGTAACGAAATGCGTGCATGACACGTCAGGATAGAGGGAAATAAAAATAGTTTGATATAATAATAATAATTTGAGGTAAGAGACAGAGAGACAATGACAAACAGGATGCAGTCGAAGACGAAGCTGAGACTTCAGAGGAAGAAGAGGCATCCGTTTAGGATGAGTAGAAGAAAGATGATGACACCTTCTATGGTCAACTTGGTGTCACAAATAACATGTAGCCTACAGAAATCAATTGGTGTCAAAAATGTAAATGAATGAATGAAACATCAAGACTTACAACTAAAAAGGCTAAAAACTGATATGGCCAATTACTGCTTTCAACTAGTGCAGTGTCTGTTCAAAACATGCCAGTTAAGAATGGGCCGAATGCTCGGTCTGTTGTGTTGCTGCTTACAGCCTTCTCGAGAACCGCTGATAACAACTTCACACTCAACACTGCCCTTCCTTAGGTCCTGAGCAATACACAAGTCGCAGCTACTCAGAAACACGGGTGAAATACACTCTGGTTCACGGGGAAAAACACAACCAAGTCTGGCTACTCATTGTCAGAAACACTGGTGAAATACACTTTGCGGATGTATTCATTTTCAAATGGGCATAAGCAACCAACAAACTTTTAACCAACATGGTAAAAAGTAGAGGTATTAAGTAGAGGATTTAATAAGTGAAGGTAAACTTCAAATTTTAAGTGGATCGGATGAACGGTTCTTGAGATATGCGAAGGACATACCCACAGACAGACAGACAGAGATTCCTTTCTTCATAGTTAGATGTTTTAGCCAACCAATTGATGCTGCGATGATGAAAAGGTATGCTGTATAGTAGTGCATCTTTTGCACCTGCAGGAGTAGGTATATTTGAAGGTATACATCTCTGCCTACTTCCTAAATAACTTAAAATTACTCTACACAGATGCGCTAGAGCTCCAAGGTTTTTTTTTTTTTTTATATATATATATATATAATTTGACTGAATAGAAAGGCTTTAAGTATATATAATTTACTTGTAATTTAAATATACATTTTGTTGATTTTTGGATATTCCTGTGTTCTTTGGGGATGCAAAACATTAGAGTATGTTTATTGGAAATAAGTCCAGTAGCTGATTAGTCAATAGACGGAAAATGAATTGTTTGAGTCAGTCATCAGGAAATAATGTCAACATTTTGCTGGTATCAGCTTCTTAAATGTGAGTATTTGTTTTTTTTTTCTGTTTCATATGACTGTAAATGGAATTTTTGTGGATTTTGGACTGTTGGTTGAGATGAAATCACCTTGAGCACTAGAAAATCGCAACATGTTATATCCAAAACGATTAGAAAATGATCTGTGAGTATTATACGACAGGGAAAAAAATTGTCAGTTGCAACCCAAGACAAAGTTCTGCCATCCACTAGTACAACTAAAAAAACATAAAGTTATATCAATTGTGATGTTTCTTTCCATCTTAACAATTATTTAATGCAAACAAATGCCATAGCCAAACTTTAAGTCATTTGAGGACAACGCACACAGATTGAGGAGGAAGAGTTTGGCGCTGTAGGCTTGTAAGGCTGCGAATGTCTAAGCAAATTCCTTCTTCCCGTTCAACTGAAGACCCAGGCTGGCAGCACAGTGGAGACGGCGCTAAAAACCAACTGGGACCAGTCAGCCAAACCATTTCAACTGCTGGAGCTGTCTGGATGGATCAACAGCCAACCTTGTATTCCTCTGCCATCGCCTTTGCTGGAGAAATGTCTAAACAAGGGGAGCCACGGTCCCTCAAGTACCGCACTACACAACTTCCTCAGCTAATGGGATCTATTGATTTATTTGACACAATGTGAATTTATGAAGCTGCCTCTTAAGTGTGAGAGTATCAAAGCGTGGCTCAAAACAAACAGACGGAGATTCAGCTCGACATTCCGGTAATCCCAAGGTGAGTGTGTTCTCTCGGAGAAGGTGCCACAGCGAAGAAAAAAAATAAAACACACAAGTCCTCCTTCTACTATTTTAGCCGTGCAGCTCTACCCACAAACAGCAGAAAAGCAGGAAGAAATTAGCAATATGCCACAAACCAACCTCACTTTCCTCAATGTGACTAACTTGTTTCGCAGAAGAATGTAAAACTAAAAAAACACATAAAAAACAGATTCATGAAACACCCTAAATTTCTTAAATTTGCACAGGAGAAAATGAAGAGAGGGGCTTCACACAATGTCTTTGTCTGGATTATGCACTCTTTTATCCCACTGAATTCTTGTCACCCAAAGGTCATTTCCATAATAATGGTCTCCATTCTCCCTAATGGGATTTTGGCTGTGATTATGTATGCCAGCGTCTTGTGCAGACACTATCAGCCCTGTCATCCTGAATTGCACAAATGTAATTACACAAAGCCTTTGATAACTAAACAATGTAATTTACTGCTTGAGTGAAAATATATACCGCGTTATACGACTCAAATTATACACTAAAGGAAAATGTATGAGGACCATCGGTGCTGTATTGCATAGAAAATAGAGTTCTTTATAGTAAGAAAATTAGATGCTAATACATGCTTTAAAAACAAGAATATTGAGGGTGCATTTAATTAATTAAAGAACAAAAAAAATATTACTGGAAGTGGTAAATTTAAAGGAATAGTGCCACATTTTTGGGAAATACTGTTATTTGCTTTATTGCCAAGAAAGATGAAAAGATAGCATTCTTTTACCTGTCCGTAAAATATGAAACGCCTAGTTTAGCATAAATAATGGAAACTAGAACTTTGACAATAATGTGAAGGGTATACTCACGTACATAATAGAGAGCTGAAGTCAAACAGGAACCTCCACATATTGTTCCAGGAGTAAGAAAAATCTCATTCAAAACTAGGGCTGCAACTAATGAATATTTTTATGTCAATTAATCTGTATTAATTATTCTCTCGATACTTGTTTGGTCTATAAAATGTCAGAAAATTTGGAAAAATTAGGATTAGTGTTTCCCAAAAGCCCACGATGACGTCCTAAAATGTCTTGTTTTGTCCACAATTCAAAATATTCAGTTTACTGTCATAGAAACCAGTAAAAAAACAGAAAATATTCACATTTAAAAAGCTGGAATAAGAGAATTTTGAAAATTACCCAAACCAATTCAATCAAATATCAAAATTGTTGGAAATATATTTAATAGTTAACAACTAATGGATTAATCGTTGCAGCTCTATTCAAAACCCCACTGACATTTGTAACTTCACTAATAACTAAAAATCCAGCCTTGGAAAATAACCACACTAAATGTTGTTTAACTTTGTAAAAGTCTCAAAGGTTTTCATTTTTAATGGCAAGTTGTAGTGGATGTTCCGTCTTGTGAACATGTTTCAGTTTTTCACAAAGACTGATGAAAGAAATGCTGAATGAGAGATTACATTGAGTTCTGGAGGTGGAACAGGGACTAGGCCCGTACATCCCTAACTTATATGAAGCTACAGCCAGCAGCCGGCTATCTTACAATGGCTTAACATGACTGAAAGCAGGGGAAAAGAGCTATGGTCTGTCTAAAGGTAACGAAATCCACCCGTCAGCAGCTCTACAGCTCCATTCCTTAATACGGCATACCGTATATTGTTTGTTTAATGCATACAAAAAAAATACAGGCATAATGCAGGGATTGTTGCTTCCTGTTTGTAAAAGCAACATTCAAAGTTGGCCCCTCTTTCCCCCGGCTGCATCACATACGGAAAGTGAAAGCCAACCCCAGATTCACTCTAGTTTTGGAACAAGCTTTATCCGCTTTGTGTTTCGCCTCGCTATATTTGCGTTCTTTCGGCGCCGGGTCCGCCATTTTCGTAGCTTCCTCTTTGATGAGCATGCGTCTGCAGATACAGACACAACAACACACTTCTAGTGGGTCATAAGTGATGATTGAGAGGGATTACTTTTGTAATGTTGAGTCTATACATATTTTTTTTTTTTTGAAAAATCCTGCATAGTATACCTTTAAGAAAATGTAATTGACAAGTAGTGGTAGGTAATATTTTGCAACCCTGTCTCAAAATGATTTTCCCATACAACTAAACTGCATTCTCACTTACGTTTGGAGGGAATTTACTTTTTCCCGGATTACGGTCGTAGTTTTGAACACATGGTTAATGTTTTGGCAACAAATCCACTTAGTTAGGTTTAGTAAAAAAAAGGTCACGCTTTGGCTTAAAATGACTACGACACTGAAACAAAACTGCAACAAAACGACTTTATTAGATTTAGGCACTCCTTCCACCTGCACGTTGCTTCTTACTTCTTATTATACCACGTAACTTTCATTAACGGTCGCTCAATATACTACTCCGCCTGCTCTGTGCGTCGCGCTTGTTGTACCACGTCACTTGCTGCGGCCTCCCAAGGACCATCATTGCAAACGTATTTGGGACACGTCAAAGACAAACGTATTCAGCGACAAAATATGTTTCCCTCCAAAGAATGTAGTTTAATTGTATAGAAACATCATTTTGTAGGAGACAGAGCTGGTATTTTTCACCTATTGACAGAGCCAGGCTGCTGTTTCCCCGTTTCTAGTGTTTGTGCTTAGCTAAGATGAGCTAACCAGCTGCTGGCTCTAGCTTCATAGCGTGTTTTCCAAAAGGTCGAACTATATTACTTTAACTAATAAAATGTCATCTGTGGAAGGTATACGCATATACATAATATACACCACAATGGACACTAAAACAAAAAAAACAAAACATATGGAGACAAGACAAAGCGAGAAAACCAAAAAACAATCCCGTCCTTTGTCCGAGGTTCAACACGAGCAAAAAAAAGAAAATCTCCCGAACCTGCCCACAACAAACTTCTCCTTTTCCCCCCTCTCCTATAAAAAGGGGACTGAGTGAAACGGCTGTGATGGTAGATTTACTGATGAAAAAAGGTGAAGCGAGAACATTCGGAGTGATAAAAGGGGACAGGGAGCGAGTGACAGTTGGGTTAAGACAGAAGTCATGTTCAATAGCAGGTAGAAACATCAAACAGCGAGTTCACAGGAAACCCATGCAACCTTGTCTTGAAGGAGGATTTTCTGTTGTGTGGAGTAGATTATATCTGTTCAAGCTGCTGACACGGCCTCATTTGCTGCCCGTAGTGTTGGAGGGGGATTAAACGATATAAACTTTAAAGCTTTAAACAATACCTTTCAAAATTAAATGGATTAAGGGAGGGATGTCTGATGGGGATTTCCCAAGGCTTTGTTAGTTTTAAACTCTACTCCTTTTAAAAAAGGGGGGAAGAAGAAGAAGAAGAAGAAGAAGAAGAAGAAGAAGAAAAAAACAGCGGCTAGAAATTTCTCAGGCATGTGACCGTTTTAATGAGGCTGCTCTCACGTTGAGGAGGGCAGCGGGCACAGGAGGGCTGCCAAGCAGATGGCTCTCATAAACATCATATCTGCTCTGTTTAGATACATGACTTCTCGTCTCCCAACACCGAGAGGAAAACAAACCCGACCATCACCACAAGCTCTACCCACTTTCGCCCACTTTTGGCAAGCTGTGCCGGCTCGTTGAAATGGCACATTTCCATTTCTTGCGTTTCCCCCCCCCCTTCATAACAATATGCATGAGCCGGCGCAATTGATATACATAACCTCTAATCTGTTATAAGTATGCAGAGGAGATGCGGCGGTGGGTATTTTTGTTTAGCGGCAGTTAGGATGTTGACTTTTATTAAATGTTATTATTACCATATAACTGAGAGGTATACAAATACTGAGCAAGGCAGAAGTTGTTGCTATGATTAGGCTTCCCTCTTCAGTTGAGATGGGGTGGAGGGGGGGAAATGAAATATATTTATATCAAACTTTGCCGCTTTGCTGTCGACATGTGACCACTCAGATGAAAGGGAGTCGGTGTCAAACTGCTCTCCAAATTGAGGACGGGCTCCACAGTGCTGAGCAGACATCAGTGAGCTTGAATTCGGAGGCATGTCAAGTATTGCAGGTATTAGGATGAAATCTCTCATTATCTTTCTTTAAAACATAATATGAGTGCACCACGGCAGGAGTAGAGGAGGGGTGTTGTAGGGGTTAGGGGGGGACGCAGGGAGCACTAATGGCAACCAAAGTGAGCCCCTCAGTCGTCACCTTGAATTCTATTATTAGCCCGGGACGAGCACAACTCTGAACAGTAACTGGATCAAGTGTCGTTCGCAGCCTCTGATTGGGTTTAGATGAGGCCAAAATAAGCACCGGTGTGATCACATGGGGTCAACGAGATGACGTGAATAGAAGAAAGAAGAAGCCTCAGAGAGAGAGAGAGAGAGAAAATGCCAAAACTGCGGCTGTCAAAAAGTCACGAGGCATTTCAGAGGCCAACAAAAGCCCTATTTATCTAACTCTATCAGGGAAAGTGGACAGCTTGAGCGCGGTAGCCTTGACAGCAGTGGGATTCCCTTGTCATTTCCAAGGTCCACACACACATACACACATGTAAGACGATTATTCAGTGCTGCTTGTCAATTGTACCTTTTCAACCCGGATCAATGAGTCGTCTTGCACCGGGGGCCTGTATCAGCGCCAGTCATTAACATGTGAGTGCCACTCTATCAGCCCCAGCTCCAAATAAATCAAAGGGTCGGCCACAGAAGAAAAGGGGCTAATATTTCCTCAATAACCCCAGAGGGACATCATGGAGAGATGCAAATTGCCTCCCAGGAGACCCCGGGGGATGTGAAGGAGGAACTCGCTGGGAGGCAACGGGAAGCTAATGAGTATAATGGTAAATGTATACAAGGAGAGGGAGAAAACCCCACTCTATTCATACCAATTAATACAATCTTATCAATGGAGGTGTACTGTAGAAGGAGGGCCCGCGTCTAACCCCGTGCCCTCCTCCCCACTTCCACCTCGCCAAGCGTCTGTATTATTCAA
>CAKALG010025346.1:0-11941 GCA_916700815.1 Helicolenus hilgendorfi
TGTGTGTGTGTGTGTATGTGTCAACTTAGCAAAAGAGTTTCTCTCCAATCATCAGTTTCCAGCGGTGAGGATAGATTGGTTTTAACTGAATATGCGAAATGAGCCGCTGCTAAAACTCATTCAATTACATTTTTACATTTCCCAAGAGGCGACAATTAGCTCACAACAAGTGCCACTTTACAACCGGCAGATTACAACTGCGGGGCTGCAATGAAATCTTCAATTAGCATTGCATTGTATAGATTTCGGAGGGAAATGTAAACATGTTACGCAGCCGCTAATGAGTTTTATATTCTTTTTTAACAACTACATTTCTAATTGAAGGCTTTGCCTGAAAAACAGCTTCACTAGAGAAGGTTGGCTGAAGAGTGTGTGTGTGTGTGGGGGGGGGGGGAGACGTAGGAGCGTTTTTAGTTTAAAAACTTAGTAAACTCTCAAGTTTATGTGTTAAACATGGAGGCAATTAGCCTAGCTTAGCATGAAGAGTGGTAGTCTACTGCGTTGATGCAGGGAATCGCAGACTTTGATGCCGTCGAAGTTTTTCCACTTTGACTCTTCACTGATCGGCGGAGCGTGAATCCCTTCTCCTCCAGTTTAATGGAATGACTTCATAAACGTCACTATTTTTGCAGACTTTATTCAGCATACTCTGTATGTTCTCTTCGGCCCAGATGTCAGGCTAACATCTGCAGAAGTCCAGGAGTGTGTTCCAATCTGCGTACTTCTGTACTTACACTTACTATTTTGAGTGCATAAGTAAGTTCACACTGGGAAGTATGGCAAAATGCAGTGCACTCAAAGTACCCGGATGTTGTACTCTAAACCGTCAGATCGTTGAGTGTGGAACGCTGGACACTTTCCACACTCAACTGCCTCCATCTTGGCTACGTAGCGGAAAGGGCGGGACTACGACCACTATTCAAACATACGTAGATAACAGAATAAAACAATACAATACGTAAACATACCGGTGCATTTTCAGCCAACAGAATCTTTTTCAGAAGATATTTTGGCGGTAAAATGTTGCGATCGTCATTTCCGGTCAGTGCGCCGCAGAGTATTCGATTTGAGACGACCCTACCCCGCTGAAATTTACGCACTACTCAAGTGAGTACAGAGTGCACAAAGTGCACTACATTGAAGTGTACTTCTGGAAGTACGTGGATTGGAACACACTCCAGGTCCGTCCTCTTCCACTCATGTTAACCTTTTGGGTGTGTAGTCTTTCTAATTACGTATTTTCACAGTCTTATTCAACAGTTTTACAACAAACTGAGACTTTCCTGACTCTCTTGCAAAATCTTTTAAATTGAAAGTTGTGGAACAATTCAAACAAAATAATAATAACAAATCATTATTTGTTGCTCGCCGCTGACTATTACTGTACATATTTCTGTCTGAAGTAAGATCCCATGGTGGTCCACCAGAACAACTTGTTCTCACTGCGATGCACGGAGGCGCCCTTTAGCAACAGTATGTGATAAACCGGGCTCTCAGCTAGCTAAGTTTATTTTGAAAGGACACTATGCATGTAACAAGCGTATATAACACGCCGTGCCTGACCCGTCCAAAAGTAAAACAAGACAGGTCGCCCGTGTGTCGGTCTACGATGTCGAGGGGCGCTGACCAAGTTGGGAGTGAGAATGTGTTAAATAAAAGCATGTGAAAAGAGTTTAAACAGGAATATTGTGTTGTTTTGAAGAGAAATAACCTCATGCTCTCTCTCTCTCTCTCTCTCTCTCTCTCTCTGTCTGAGCTCTTGGATGTGACAAAGTGTGTGCAGCAGTTTCAGGGATCATTTCGGTGTGAGAGTCGAGGTGAATGACACTAAGCACAGCGTTACTTAACCCACACCGATTTGAAAACACTCAACATGGGAACAATGAAATAATGATGAAACAAAAAAAAAAAAAAAAATTAGTACTTCATGTTTGATGCGATGGATTATTGAGCTCAGGCAATTTTCAACTTGTGGGAGTTGTTTTTCACACTTTAGAAGAATAAATGAGTTTCTCCTGAAGCTAGAAGAAGAGATGAATCTTGATTTCTCCACCTGAGCTGACGGAGTACGCAGACAGACAACGAGCAGGAGGAATGTAAATTATGAAAGGATGTTGGACGCTGTTATTCTAACGCAAACCGTGATCTTTTTTCTAACCTTGACCGAGTGGCATTGTGCTTTTCTGCAAGCGTGATGCGAGGTTGCCGACATTCAACGTTTGCAGAAATGCACAATGCCAACATTTCTTCTGTTGACTGCGTTGCTCATTGATGATGGATGGGATTCGGTTTGTGCTGCTCAAAACATTGAAAATGACATTTGAAAAACTCAGCAGCAAAAGTTTCTTGGTTACTCCAAAAGTGATAAACAGGAGGAGTGAAATGAAGAGAGCAAAAAGCCGATTGTTCTGTCAGTTCATCCTCTCCAACGTTACCGTACAGGCCATCAGTCAGACCAAATGACCCGTTCAATCACACGTCCTCACTGCGGCCATGACAGCATCCATCATTCCAGATCAAGACAAAAAAAGCCCTATACGAACATGATTTAATAACACTGACATGACATGAACACAGTATCATAAAAAGATATCAAACTGTATATTAATGAAGCTAGTGCAGGTCTAAGTTATGGCTAAAGAACCTCACCAAGTTATTCATCATCTCGTGTCTTTAATTGTTGCACGGTCGGGTGAAACGAGGACCACGTGTGGAACAAACATCGATAAACACGTCCTGCCAGGATGCTAAAACTAATCCAGTGTTTGGTTTCCTAAACTGTGCGGCTGCATTGATTTCCCATACCGAGAGAGATCACCTGCATTCTGTTACCTGTTATGCTTGGATTTATGATTCCCAACGCCAGCCACAGATACTGTATAATAAGCACAACACCTGAGGTGCATCTTCAAGGTGAGAAGAACATGAGACTCACAACTAAGGGACAAAATCAGGCCGCTCTCATACACCGTTCGTAGCTCTACCTATGGAAAGTAATGCACTGTAATTTGTGTATTTGGGATCCACGTAGTCGTGAACTACTTATGACGTCACACCCTCCAGCTGGCTGTTAACGAGGGTCTTTTGGCACAGAGAAGTACTCGTATCGGAGAATATCCAAATGTAGTACTTGTACTTGTAGTGGTATCGGTGCATCGCTAATGTAAACCTTTGAACGAGTAAAGTCACGAGGACACACAGACGGCTCTTCTCATTTTTCATCTTCATCTCATCGTTCCAACACACGGATATTTTCACAACGACATGAACATCTGGAATGAAGCTGAGTGAGAGTGGTGTGAAAATGTTTCATGTACGTATCATAACAACGGCTTGTATATCCACCGTCCTCGATCTTCCTGTTTCCCTTTTTGAATGATGAATACAGACGACCGCCGCCTGCTGGTGTGGAGAGTTAGTGCTAACTGGCTGTTGGCTGTCGTCTTTGCGGTGTGTTCAAATGCAACTAAAAAAAGGCGATGTGAGGCGACGCAACAGTCGGCCTTCGTCGCCGCTAGTTCTCTGATGTCAGCTTGGTATGTCTTGGCCTTTAACGTCAAACGATTTATTGAGTTTTTCAGGCTATATAACACCGTCACGCTTATTTCGCCTTTGCTTCTGACAAACAGACACGATTCATGCGGCTGTTGGAGGTTATCCAGCATGGATAACCTCCAACAGCCGCATGAATCTCTGTATCTAGTAACTACATAACCCATAAAACACAAGGTCTGGTGGCAATGAGGACGTTGCTATTATGCTTTAACACACGCAAAATCATCATCACGATCTGAATCTTCCAAAAGTCCTTCACCTGTTTTGTGTCATAAAGCGTGTAGTGTGCATGCATGATGTACTGTGTGCACTGTGTGTGCAGTGTGCATGCATGATGTGCTGTGTGCACTGTGTGTGCAGTGTTTTTGTACTGTGTATGTAAGAGAAAGAGAATACAGGCAATTCCTGAGGCACTCATCTTCCCATGGAGCCGTTTGTGTGTCTATACGAGTGACTGAGTACACCGTGTGTGCATTTGTGTCGTGATTTCTCGAGGCCCACTCTCACCTCCTCCTTGACGGTCTAAACTTGTCAGCTCCTGCACTTTGGCGATGAAAGCCTTTGTTAAAACAAACACCGACTGCAAACTATTTCTGCCTCTGGAACCACGCTGCCTGTTAGTTGAAAGTAAACACATCGTGGGTGTTTTGTGCCAGGAACAAACAGCAGATTTCTCTGCTCAGGGCCTTGAAAGCAGCAGGGTATCTTCTTTTTTTGTCTTGGTGACAGAGAAGCAGACATCTTTTTTTTTGTTATTGTAAGTCTGAGGGAATGGCAAACAGCAGCAGTGTCTCACTCACTGACTGTCTGATGCAACTAACCCGTGTTTCCATTTGTAACTAATGGCCCTGTGTCTGTACCAGCTAACCAGGCCACGGAGCCCTCCAGGGATCAGTATGTGAGCGTGCAAGTGTGGAAAATTGTTGCCTTTTTGTGTCTGTGGGACGAGAGAGGACCGCCACCTTCAGGGACCTTTTCCATTACAGCTAATAGAGCAGGATGGATGCTGGTTAATGAGCCTGTGGACCGGCACCGATCCCCGGCCTTTACCCAGAGACTCCTTTGTTTTCATCGATGCTAACTGTTGAAGTGACAGCGTGGCTCACTTTTCTAGCAAAGATTCCTCTTACAGTGGCGAGCCATTAGTTTGGTAACATGCTGTAACGCATCTCTTGTTTTGAATGTTTGGAGAACATTTTTTTTTTTTATGTTGCACCTCAGTTTAAAGTCAGAAAATAATGTTTTCCACTTCGAGTACAGATAAAATAATGTTGCTGCAAATATTTTTAATACATTTAATTTAGGATGTTGCAGCAAATCATGAGTTTAAATGAGGACATGTGTCATTTAGTCTCTTTCAGTTTTTAGTCTCACTAGGATCAGCATTGATTCCTGGAGAGACCTCCGTCTGGTCAGCTAACATTACTGCCAAACAGCTGAAATGTTTGTTGCCTCACTGTTTTGAGCGATGCTTGTTCATGTCTATTTAGAGCGAGCAAGCGCGATCCTGATGCTGACTTTCGTTGACTTAACGGCCACAGGTGTCGCTGTTAACAAGACATTTCTGAAAGTTACAAATAGTCCCTTTAAAGCTACTACAAGGAACTTTAAGTTTGTGTTGATTTTGGCGGCCCCTGTGGACAAAAGCGGTAGCACCAGACTCCCTTTAGAAAACCTCTCATTTTACTGCAGCAGGGTCTGTCATGGTTCCTACATTTAAACACACTGATGAGGTTAATCCAGGTGACTATAAAACTTATTTGAGCTATTAGGACAACAGTAAAACCAAAACTAGACGCAGAAGGATTGTTAATCTTTGAGACAAATGACGCCTCAACTTAACATCACAAAGATGCTGATAACATTCTGAACATTCGTTTCTCACGCAGCATCTGTAAGTCTTAAAACCACCTCGCTGCTTAGATTCCTGTTTCCCTCTCTCAACATCAGAGCGTTAAAATCTGTGAAGCTGTAATCCTCCACCCTTCATCTGTCCCGGTTTTGTTCTGCAGGCTCCCCTCGTTCCTGCTGCGATGGAGCAGAGGCACAGCGGCTTGTTTCCGCTGCACGGTGAATCATGAATGCTGACTAAGTCTCCTCTTGTTCCGCGTTGAGAGTGTCAGATAAAATGCATCGTGCTAAATGCTACTTCGCCGTGATCCTAAGTGGTGTGAAGCAGAAGAAGCGCGGTATGAATTATCCAAAATAAGTTGTGTGGTTCCATTCTGCTTGTTTGTGGTTATAGCTTTGAACTGTGTCGGGCTCCTACGGGTGCTTTCAGATACCACCAGTAATGTATTGTTTATGGCACGGGGCCTCAGGCAGACAGAATGATGGATTGAGCCGTTCTGTTTTCTTCTCACAATCCGTCTTCAAAGAAACAAATCGATCTTGAACAGAGAAGTAGGGGGAATGGGGGGAAAAAAATCACAGAAATAGACTTTCTTTATAGCGTTTTGATGCTGTGATGTGTTATTTTGTCAGGAGCGTTTTCAGAGTAAAATCAAAGTTTACCCTTCGGAGCAGAAAAGAGCAGAGGCTTACGTAGTTTATGAATTTAAATGTGTGTGTGAGTCACGTTGGCTTGGGGTATATGTGTGTGCAGCGCTGCATTCAGGGTCCTTTTACAAAGTTGAAAATCTGTTCAGATAAAAGCTGTCGAATATTCTATTTAAAATATTAGAAACAGGCTCATTCACCAGCTTTTAACATCCATTTATGTTTCGTCTTATGGTGCTTTTTCATGCACTTCAAGCACTTTAAAGTGCACCAAACTTCTCTCAGCACTTTGACACGAAATTGTTTTGGGGCTTTTTTTTTTTTTACAAAAACACAAATAGGCTAAGACGCTGTCAGTCACACAAAGTGTTTTCCTTGGAAAGAGTTTATTTATGTGTTACTATTATCTGTGAAATGGGAGTCCTGTGGCTGCCAGCAGGACTGACAGCTGACATGAAACAGATGTGAGACCTTTGCACATTTCAATTTCACAGTAATTATGCGCACACACCCCTCTGCACGTCCCTGCGGTGTGTTCTCAAAAACACCACGGTGGCTGCAGAGGTCTCTGTACATCTGTGATCATCTGTAAAAACCACAACTCGGTAACATCTGTGGCTCTGAGCAGCTGCTGTTTTTATTTCCGTAACACTTCCCGGAAATCACAAATCATTTTAAGAGCGTGTCTACAACTCTGATATCTCAATCTTTTTATGCGATAGAGTTTGACTTTACGTAGATGACGTTCTTTTCTATATCTGTTCAGCCACAGTGGTTACTGCTGCAGGATAACAGGCCAATACTTAAATAATAAATCCAACCCAATCTCATGGAAAGGCGTATAAATAGCACGACATTAGGTGTGTCATGAGAACGCAATTTAGCCCTTTCATGTGTCACTTGTACGCCATGCAACAAAACTACGGTAATTTAGGTTGAGGCTACAAAACCACTTCGTTAGGTTTAGGAAAAACATCATGGTTAGGCTTAAAATAATTAAACTAAGTAAACAAAGTAACAGAAGTACAGAAAACAAACTCTCACTCCCAACTCGTCAAATACCGCCGTTTGGTCAGTGCCTCTCGTCATTGGAAACCGATGCACGGAGACACCCTTCAGCAACAGTATGTGACAAATCGGGCTTTCAACTAACTCCAATGTAAACCCACCCGCGGCGTTATTTAACGGTCCGAGCAAGTGACGTAGTATTAATAGCGTGAGCGTCCGTTCAGTAGGGGTGGTGGATGGGTCAAACAAACACAAGACTTTCAACCAGGAGACCAGCTGTTTGTGTCCCGTGTGAAACTAAAAGTAACGTTGCTGCTGTAAATGAAAGTTTATTTTGAAAGGACACTATGCATGTAATGGGCGTATATTGACACGCCGTCCCTGGTCCGTCCAAAAGTAACGCGTAAGGGGTACCCCGTGCATCGGTCTCTGATGCCGATATTTGACGAGTGAGAATGTGTTGACAAAACGCATCATTAACGTCACTTCAAAATAACTCAGTAACAATTTGGGACACGGACACCTGGTTGAAATTCTTGTGTTTGGCGTCCCCTTCTTATTGCAATCGAAATGACTCGCGAATTACCGCGTCATTTATACGCCATTGAGTGCAATCGAATTTCAAATTTTTTTTTGTGATGGTCAACGTGAAATCAATTTGTATGTAATCCACATAATTGTGACCCAGGAAGTATAAAGAGTGGAAAACATTGAGCAGGGAGGAGGTCCGGGTGGATGGATGAGTCAGAAAACACACAAGACCTTCGCCCAGGAGACCGCTGTTGGTGTCCGGTGTAAAACCAGACGTCAAAGTTGATTTATTTGTGACGTAACTTCCGTACTTCCGGAGTTATTTTAACCTGCGATCTCTCCCTAAACCTAACTAAGTAGTTTTATTTTGAAAAGACTGGAGCGGAAATTGACACGTGCTGGACATTCGTAGGAAAACGAAAAATACCTTGTTAAAAGTGGTGCTGAGTGTCACAAAAAAAAAAAAGAAAATTTGTGTCTATGTAATCAAATAGATTAAATTTCATGACTATTTCATTAACTGCCGTGAGACTGTGTTGGACCAGCAGTAGATTACAATAGGAAATAGATAACAACACAGAATACAGACGGATAAAGAGATTAGAAACATGTTTAATTTCAGTATCAGAGAAGGTAGAGTATAACGTATGAATTAAAACAGTAAGTGTTACTATAATAATGTTATGGATAATTTATTATGCACACATGAAAACAGAGCAAACAACGATATACATGCATATTTTATTTATGGAAATAAAACTTAGTAATCTGAAGTAATGCTCAACAATCAACCGATGGTGATTTATATTTCTGTGTTGTGTGTTGTAGACGTCGTGGTCGAGGTGAGGCAGAGCTGCTGTAACACTCATCACCTCTTGAGGGCAGAATGACTCTGCAGTAAAATACAAACATCAACATTTTAATCTTTTTCTCCTTCACTTTCACTCGCTCTGATTTCTTCCTTTGACTCCCTACCTTCGACCTGCATCTTTCTTTCTTTCTGTTGACCTCCCTCTCTCTCTCTCTCTCTCTCTCTCTCTCTCTCTCTCTCTCTCTCTCTCTCTCTCTGTGGTGTGCCAGCTAACGGTGTCACAGGCTTCACTGCTTTACCAATTCCATCAAAAAGCTATTTAACAAACCGCAGACCTGGGCAGCCGTGCCTGCAATGCCTCCACTATATACCTTAATTTTTCCATCTCTCCTTCTCTCTTTCTTTCTCTTACTGTCTTTCAATCTCTCCCTTTGTTTTTCTACCTCTACAATCCCCTGTTTTCCTCAGTATCCCCTCCTCTGTTTCTTGATTTCTCTTCTGTTTTTCTGCTCTTTCATTCCTCAACCCTCCCCCCATCTCTCCGGCCCTGTCGGCTCTTCACCGATCTCCTCTCCCGTTCATTTCTACGTCTCTCTCTGTCACTTCAGTCCAGTTGAAACAGTTGTCTTGAGAGGAAAAAGGCCTGTGTTAGTTATAGTCATTATTTTCCACATGGCTTACCACGCCTCCTCCTCTTTATGAACAACACCACAGTACAACGTGTTACCAAAACTTGTATCTAATGTAATTTTAAATCAATAGTTTCTGGATCCTCAACGTGCTTTGCATTTAAAAAAAAAAAGTTAATTATGAAACCGTCTTCCCAGCTGTGACAGACAGATACACTTCAGTTCAAAGTCGAATATAACCAGAGACCCACTAGCAAATACTTCAAAACTCAAGTGTTGAATTTTGAAGTAAGTTTTTGCTAGTACCTTGAATTTCAAGGATAAACATCTTGTTATAAATATTTCAGGATATGAGACAACTAAATAACAAAAGAGGTTGTTTATGGAAGTTTGACATTTTAGGAAATATATGAGTTAGATGAGAAGATCGATACGACTCTTTCTGTCTGTGTGTTAATAAAGGAGGGAATCAGCTTATTATTATTATACTATTGGTCTCATAGTCATTAAACAACTCGTTCAAGTCATCGGCTAAAGCTTGAAGTCGCGCGTACAAACACTACATTTGGTGTTAGTGCTGCAAAAACTTGGAACAGTTTACAAAACAAATTAAAATGAAACACATTTGTACCTCGAGGTGATTTCAAATCCATGATTACAAACTACTCCGCTCTTGAATGGTACTGTTTTTAACATTGTTCTATCGCTGTCTGGCTGATTGCTTCTTGTAATTTGTTAATTATGTTCTGTGTGTATATATTTTCTTTTATTGTACGTTATGTTTTATTGTATCCTCGACATCATTGATAAAATGATTCCTCGATATTTAAATAAAGGTTGAAAAAAGAGAGAGAAGAAAGACAGGAAGCAGCGGTATAAACAGCTAGTCAGGCTCTCTCCAACACAAGCTACCTAACTAACACTTTCATATCCAAACACAAACACAAACACAAACATTTTGTGGCTTTAAAAAGAGTTACACGCCGTAGCACATATTACAGTCTCTGTGCTAAGCTATGCTAATCAGCCTCTGTCTGTGGCTTTATACGTAATGCAGAGTATGGAGCGTCACCGAGTCCTGACTAAGAATTTACATCATTGAATCTGATTGGTCTATCGCTGACTGATCGTCGAATCATGTTTTTTTCTTTTTTGCTCATTTATCCATATTCTCACTAGAGCTGAAACATCCAATTAAAGAATTTGTCTTCTTGACTTGGTATAAGTATTCATTTTATTATAGGATGTTATAGGATGCATCCATTTTTCTTCGTCACATAACTTACGTGCTTAAGTAACGCCACTTCCGTACTTATTTTAACCCAAACCGCAATTTTTTCCTAAACCTAACCAAGTAGTTTCCTGTGAAGACGGAGGTTTATTTTGAAAAGACTGTATGCATGTAACGAGCAGATATTGACACGTGTTGCTGGACTTTCATAGGAGAACGCACAAATAATGAGGAACAACTTTTCGTAACATATCATATGTTGTATGAGGATACATTGGTGTGCGTGTGTGTGTGTGTGTAGGTGCAGCGCTGTCCGTGGTGCTGAAACAGAACAGAGGAGATGGACAGACAGACTGCCTGCTTGCTTTTTCGTGGTTAAAGACAGCTGTTTCTACACACATCCCCCCCGACTAATATGACATTGAATCGTTCTCTAATTAATAAACGAGTCTTTGATATTGAAACAGAAGCATTATGTTGTTATTTAGCTTTTCTGTGGCAAGACGCTGCTCCGATGGTGCCACATATTTGGATAGTGATTTTATCCACACACACTAAGGAGGTTGATTGAAAGCAGATTTTCAAATTTGTATTAACACTATTATTAATAGTCTGATATTTACACCAAAACAGGGTATATATCGTGATTTATTTGGAGAAACCATGCAATTACATGTAAAATCAGACATTCAGCTCCCCCATACAGCCTGCATGGAATGACTCTATGTTTCATGACCACGTTTTACCTCCACTGCGATGATTCGACTGTGAGTCAGGCTCTTTAGATCTAATCGTTGACTATCAATCTTCTGATCTAACTCAAGGGAGCAAAGCTTATTAATGCCAAACTATCCCTTTGTTATATAGTGGTCTCCTGAAATATTTATAATTATCAGCTCAATAGGTTTATCCTTGAATTTTCTTACTATATTTTCATTTGTACAGCGAGTTTCTCTGTGGCAGGAACATTTTCAATACATTTCTGATGGGAAATGTATTTTCTAATTCGTTGTTTTTAGATGCAAAGCACCATAAAGTCACTGTTTTGCTTAGTTTATACAGCTTATAGCTCCCAGTCCTCCTCCTTCCATCACCCCATTGACTTTCTACGCTATTTGTTGATGTGTTTTTTGTTGACACGGTGGTTTTATGTGAGCTCGGCTTTTCCTCTGACTGCCGGCTGCGAGGTGCCAAACATTTCCTCGTGCTTCAGGCTGTGCCCTCGGTTGTTTTCTGATCCATTTTTCTCGCCTACAACTGCCAAAGGTAACGCAGCCAGCCAGAGTCCTCCTGGTCACTCCGGGTTAGCAGTAGCTGCCTCTGTAGTTACATTTATGTCTTAATATGAGGCGAACCAACACATGAAATGTAAAGAGACGGAGGTGCAAAGAGCAGTCATTTCTGTGCCTCCACATTTTTTATGTCAGTCACATTCGTTTGAAACTTCTCGAACATTTTGCCTCTCGAAGGCTCAACAAACAGTACATTTTCTATTTCCAACTGTTTCCCTATTTTCTTCTGGCTTTGGGTGCGGTTTACGTCCACATTAATCTTAAGGGGAGTTCAATGGTGGGGGGTCACTCTCTGGGAAGCAGTCATTACTCAGCGGCACTCGGTGCTGTGAACGTTTTGCCCCTGATGGCGCCAGGTGGCACCACAAACTGCGAGCTCTTTCCT
>CAKALG010025349.1:0-19266 GCA_916700815.1 Helicolenus hilgendorfi
CGTCGGGTGTTCACACTAGCTGTATGTCAGCTGCGTTTCTGCTGCTGCAGCTGCTGCTGTCAGCCCTTTCTTTCTACATAGACTTTGCCTTTTAATGGCCATTTCATTTCATTATAAATATCATTTCTATTTATTTTAGACAGAGAAAGGTAAAGAAACGTGTGGTAATTTCATTCATGGAGCTCTCCAAGTCACTGCATGTTCTACAACACTGTCCGGCACATATTTCAGAATAAAAGCCTCGTGTTAACAAATGAAGGAATTCTGTCCACAGAAAAAACGCTTGAGGGCTTTTATTTTGAAATGAAAGCAGGAAATGTTGATTTAAAATTAAGTCTTTACTTTTTTTCATCTCCGTAACATATTCTACAGATAGACATCGAAACTGTAGTATGTAGCTGATATGATGTTAATAGATCACTTTCACTGTCTGTTGTTGCTGTGAAACGCACGCGGCATGCATCACGCGTCAAAAATAGCCGAGACCTCTGTTCTCTAGAAGAGACGCCGCTGAGACGCCTGTGAGACGCAACAGTGTGGCTGCTCTAAGCTGTTAACACGGATGCCGAAATAAAAAACAAAAGGTAACACAGCCGCCACGCGCTCCTGACGTATTCTGGTGTGTTCCAGGCTTAAAAATGCTAAATCTGTATCAAATCAGCCAGTTTGCATTGTAAAATTGCTAGATTTTTCTGCAATGTGTGCAGTCACTCACCTTGTACTTCTCCCCCTTTGCACACAAACTTACTGAATTCATGCTCACTCAATTTGTTATAGTGATTGTGCGATGAGACCGAGGGAGTACAGGCCCTATCTTAAAGGGTGGTCGGTGCCCCTGCAATAACCAGAGTGCTGTCATTACTTCATGGGCTTGTCCCCTGGAACAAGGGCTCCTTGGTTTAAGCACATCTTACCCTATGCAGATTCTCTTTAACAATAGGTCCAGTATCGAAGCTCAATTTTTGGACACATGTTAAGTCCATTTCCAACTGGTGCACCAGAACTCTGTGGTCGGTCCACCGTGGATCTGGGCCAGCAGGGGGAGTTCCTCACTTCACTAGATTAGTCCATCACAACAACGGTGTTCCAGTAGCTGACAGGTGTCAGTGTGTTCACTGTGGCAGGACAGTCAGTATGTTAGTGATGGTCCATTTCTGATCAGTGCAGTCCTGAAGAACCAGCTGGAAACCGAACTCTGACTGTCTGTTCTCCACCAGCTCCAAACAATGTAGAGACTCCATGTTCTGGATGGAGCCACCCTAAAGGGAAAGAGAGAGAGAGAGCAAGCGAGTGAGATTTACAGCACACAAGCCATAGTGCTGTCCTAGAAAAGGTGAAGAATGTGTCTCCATTTGGCGTTGTGCTCCCTCAGTCGGCTCCATTATTTTCAGATATCGAGACACATCTGAGTGGATTACTGCACTTTTATACCACGGCCACTGAACATTCTGGATTGTTGTTTGCAGTTCTAAATTATTGCACCGATATTAAACTGTAGGTAAAGACGGCAACAGTGAGGCTTCAAGAGCTTGGAGCTAGGTTTATTTGTGTAAGCACCAATGGCTGTTATCTCCACTGGAGAGACAGTTTTCATAATGTTGTGTAGCAGGATGAGATGCTATTCTCTATTGCTGAGATTGGCATCAATCAGTACATTTTTCTTTCTCACAGTTTTAAAGGTCCCATATCATGCTCATTTTCAGGTTCATACTTATATTTTGTGTTTTCTACTAGAACATGTTTACATGCTGTAATGTTAAAAAAAACATATTATTTCCCTCATACTGTCTGCCTGAATATACCTGTATTCACCCTCTGTCTGAAGCGCTTCATTTTAGTGCATTTCAATAGAATTGCAAAGTAATTGCGTTGCTACGCAACAGCTTGGGTCCATGTTTACTTCCTGTCAGCTGATGTTATTTACATACACTATAAACAGGAAATAAACTGGGACACATTTAGAATGTTTACTTTTAAAACCGTGTAATGGTCTAAATATTGTATATTTGTGACATCACAAATGGACAGAAATCCTAACGGCTTGTTTCAAACGCGCAATTTCTGAATACGGACTGTGTATTTCTCCATGGATCGAGTGTTTTGATACTTTCACACCAGGGAAGATTGTGAAGCAGGTTTTATAATAACTCTGATGAGGGTGGTGGCAAGTTTCTCTCTGGACCTCTGCAGTTTGTATCTTGTTGGATGACACTTAGTAGTTCAGCTCGGATCATAGTGTTCATCTTTCGATCTGGTAGCAGTTTGTTTCGGCTTCCTTCAGTACAGGCTATCTTAGGACACGGTCTTCTCGTCTCCCTTGGTGCGATTCAGCATGAATCATTTCTCTCCGTCTCCATCTCTCTCTCTCTGCTGCAGCAGGTCGCTGAATCATTTCTTCAACCTGCTTTCTTTAGAGTGGGCCATGGCATCTTTGCCTGTTTCAAATGTTTTTCATCTTAAAGTTTTTTTAATTTAAAGTCTCCTTCTCCTTAACAAAGTCTTCAGCACGTTGTGCATCATACAGTGGAGTTGTAGCGGCACCACCCACTGCTACCATCATTATTATCAGCCTTTTTATTATTAATAGTATTAGTTATATTTCTATTATTATTACAGCTATTAATTCCGATAGTTGTATTATCACTCTTTTATATCCACTGCTATTGATTTGTGTTATTAGTCCTGTTTGTATTAGTTCGTACAGCTGCTGCGCTATTATTGTGGTTGCTGTACATCTCTCTCCCTCTCTCTTCCCCGTCTCTTTTCTCTCTCTCTCTCTCTCTCTCTCACTTTCTCTCTCTCTCAAAACCCAACCGGTTGCGGCAGATGGCCTCCCACCCAGGGCCCGGTTCTGCTCTAGGTTTCTACCCACTAAACGGGGAATCCTGGCCACAGCGCACCCCAATGCAATGCTCTTGGTGGGATCTCTTGTTGGGTCTCTAAAATATAGAGTACGCTCTAGACCTGCTCTATATATAAAGCGTCTCGAGATAACTTCTGTTATGATTTGACACTATATAAAAATAAATTGAATTGAATTGAATTGAATTGAATCGGTCATTAGGATTCAGGAACCAGCGATAGGAGAGCAGAGTAGCAAGAGGGATGATTTGAGGTTCAGGATTCAAAGTTCTTTTAGCCGTAGTTGGAGCATAAAACTATGGAGCAGTTAGAACCCAGGTGTAGAAGAGGCCTCTCTAGTTCTGTTGCAAGATGTCGGGTGTGTGTGTGTGTGTGTGTACTTCACAGTAAATGACTGGATATGATTGATCTCAACATGTGACACAGTCTTCAGGGTGACAGTAAAAAGGCGAAAGGGAGGTTATTAGCTTCTCCTTGAAGCAAACACATGGTGAGTGTGTTCTGTGAGCTTCGAAGAGATAAAAAAAGTTACCAGCAGAATAATTAAAGGTACAACTTATATGTTAAGAAAATTGAAGAGAAACTGAATTGACTATCATGAACTTGATTATACACTAACCTCAATTTGCATCATTAATGTATAAAAGCCAAAATATTTTTAGTGAGTCAGTTAACCACAAAGAATTTGTCGGACTACTATGCAAAGATTAGAACAAATGAACATAAAGATTTGTTCTCTGATAAAACCTTACAATGTGATTAATATAAAAGGATGGCTTCGATCTACAGCCTTTGGTGTAACTTGCTTTGGTTTAATTTGTTATTGTTTCACGAACAAGAGTTATTTAAATTGAACATTTCTGAAATCGATAAATTGAACTGAACAAGGTCAGTATCACAGATGTGGATTGTCTCCTCAAAAGAATGCAAAGAGAAAAGAGAGGTGGTTGAACAAGGTTGTATGACGTCCTGTAGGGGAGGAAGACGAGGCCAACCTTCTAATTTCAGTTTCCTTCTCGTCATATACATGTACATGTCAAACAAACTTCCTGTTATTGAAACATATACTCAGCAGAACATATCAATCATTTATATATCATTTGGTACGTTGCGTGATGCAGTGGCTTGGAGCCCAAGACAAATTTCCCCGTGGGACAATAAAGTATATCTTATCTTATCTTATCGTAATTAAAGTACATGTTTGTTTGCATTGAAAATCATTTTGCTTTAGTCTTTATTCACAATTGGATCAATGTGTCTTTGTGTGTCTGAGTCCGCTCCTCAGGAATGCAGATGGCCTGCAAACAAAGTGAACAGGATCATAAAACCTCCAGAAGACTTGGTCCTTTACGGGAGGTCCACGATTCATAAATCAGTTTGTGTGTCAGATTTGACATTCAGATGTCATTGTCTCTCTCCTCTGAGTTTATTTAAGTGGTAAATTGAGAGTCTAACCACTTAGTGACCTAGAAAGGTCATGTAAACAGTTTCTGGAAGAAGTTTAAAAAAACAAATTTATGACTTCATTATCATTTTCAGTCTTTATCAGTCTCAATATTTTTCATCTTTCAGTCCGTCACGCACGCTACATTGTAATGGATGATGCAGATGCTGAGAATCACTTGATATAAATTTATATAAAACAGAATGAAAGCAGACATTTGCCAGCCCGTCAGTATTCTCTATCCATTTTTTAACAGAGCAGGGGTATGATATGAGCAGTTTACAGCAAAAGTGCATAGGCATATCATCTGTCAGACATAGCCAGTATATACTTGACCTTGTGTTTTGAATTTCACAATTCACAATGTAATCACAAATGGGAACCAGTTTAATACAGCGGGAAGAGGACAAGAGTCCACACTGCAGCAATGGAGTACTCTCCACATCCTACTTGTGAACAAATGCCTCACTCATCAACTACACCAACAAATAGATGTGTCGTTGAAAAGTATGACTCTAAACTGTCTTAGTCACATTCAGTCGCGCCGAATTGCCATCATCCATTTCTCTGTTTTGTAGTCAGCAGTTAAAAAGAACAAAAAGGAAGCTTACTCACACATTTTAAGCCAATCGACTAGCACAGACAATAAGTTTAGTTTATGTTCAGTTCTGGTCAGTGACATAGGCTTTACTGACGCAACAGTTTGTAAACACTCGGAGCATCATAAAACACTTCATTCAAACTGGAAAAAAACAAAATGAAACTCACCTAAACCGTCGTTGCTACTCTTTCCAACAATCACCAAGTGTGCTTTGGTCCAACTTACTTACTGTAATTTCACTGAGTTTAAAGGTCCCATATCGTGCTCATTTTCAGGTTCATACTTGTATTTTGTGTTTCTACTAGAACATGTTTACATGCTGTAGTGTTAAAAAAAACCTTTATTTTCCTCTTACTGTCTGCTTGAATATGCCTGTATTCACGCTTAGTCTGAAACGCTCCGTTTTAGTGCATTTCAACGGAATTGCGTTGCTAGGCAACTAAGTGAGTCCATGTTTACTTCCTGTCAGCTGATGTTATTTACATACACTGCAACAGGAAATAAACTGGGACACATTTAGAATGTTTATGTTTAAAACCGTGTAATGGTCTATATATTGTATATTTGTGACATCACAAATGGACAGAAATCCTAATGGCTTGTTTCAAATGCACAATTTCTGAATACGGGCTGTGTGTGTTTTCCCGTATATTGAGCGTTTTGATAGTTTAACAGTATTTATATAGCACTTAAACCTGCTTTATAATGTAAAAGACCTGAAAATCATTTTTTTTTACAATATGGGACCTTTAATGTGAAAAAACGCAGAATCTACAGTTCTTTCTCACTCATTCTCGTTCATTAAAATCCATCGCGGACTTTGGGAGTAATCCTGCTAACGGACAAACAAGCAAACAAACCAACAAACACACCAACACTGTTGAAAACATAACCTCCTTCCTAGGCCTTCGGCCTTGGCCGAGGTAATGTTACTGTATCTGAAGATGACAGCAGTCAGAAGTGTCTGAATGGTTTCGCTGTGTGTTGTAGCCTAATATCACAACAGCTGGAGGTGGTGTTATTGTGGAGCCTATACCGTTACCTGGATTTAGAATTGACCTGTTTTCAAGGAAATTCAGTTTAATTGGGAGCACTGCTCCTCGATTCATTAAACTTCTTTTAGTGCTAAGCCAACTGTATCAAAGGCATCTGTATTCCAGTATCTTTTCGCTGGCACTTATAAACCAGCATGTAATGCAGTCATTGATTAAGAGAAAGTTGTGTCTTTTTTTTATTGCTGTGTCAATTGTTGCATCAAATTCACTTCTATATCAGTGTGAATGCATGGAATGCATTTTATATAAAAAAAAAACGTTATGTAGTGAAATCTGTGTTCTGAGAGCCGTAAACGTGCCTCCTGAGATTAGAGCTGTAAACCTGTTCACCACAGTAAACAAATATGGGAGAGGGAGAGAATCGGGGCTATGCTGGAGGAGGCCTTTAAACCTTAATATAATTTAACCCCTTTCCATTCTGCCCTCTATTTATAGAGGGGTAAGGATGGGGGACTGGGGATGTTCAGAGGTAGATAAAAAGTCAACAGTAGATGTCACATAGAATGGTGTACATCATCTGAAAGTTGGGAACCTGAAGATTAATTTGAGATGCAGCTCAGCACTGAGTGTCAAGTTGTTCTAGTTATAAATCAGAAATAAACATTAATTAATTAATCATTTAAAATGAAGTGTAAAAGGGTTTAGAACCTTATGATAGAAGTATATGATGGTCATCCCCATGCTCTATTATGTCTCGTAAATTGTTGCAACATTTTTTGGGTTGATATCATTTGTTACACAGATTATGTGTTAAACTTAAACATTTTTTACCACTCGAGAGTTGATCAAAATTATCAATAATTCCTCCAAAATACCACATTAAGACACCAAGACCTTGAAGAACACCATAGAAAAAGCCATGCCGTGATTCGGTTTCAAAAACTCTGCCATGTTTCTACAGTAGCCCAGAACGGGCAAACCAAACGCTGGCTCTAGAGAGAGCATTTGGCGTTTTTACGTCATCTGAAGACAGCCTAGTTCCTCAACACACTCCCGAAACATGAACTATCTAAAACCACACCACTAGATGCCGCCAAATTGTACAAACGGTACCTTTAAGTTTCTGCTAATGCAAACCCAACATTTTCACCTGCCGCTGCTTCACATTCAAAACTGGTGAAGGTTGCCATGGCTTTTATTTTGAAGTAGCCACAGGAAACGCAGTGTATTTGTTATTGAAGTTAGCTCTGATCGTGATGGGCGATACATTACAAAACGTCAGTCATGTTTTAGCATTAGGGTGAACAAGACAAAAGTGAGCTCGGCTAACATACCCCCCCGCTCACCGCTTGCCCCCTACCAAAGTAGGGCCAAAGGTTTTGCCCTTTTGGAACTAATGGAATTAGTCTTATATTGAGCACAATCTAGCTTGTTATTAGCTCACCTTCCTCAAGTCCAGGGTGGCCAAATTTTATGACATTTTTGGCACCCTGGACTTCGAATTCCCAAAAGGCACAACTACACCACACTGTCAACCATCATACCAAATTTGAAGTTCCTAAGTTAAACTGTTTCCGAGATCTGCTCCAGAAACGAAATTGAAGTAGAAAAAACACGGATATGGGTCAAAATTTCCAAAGTTTTGGGCACCCTAGACTTCTAACCCCCAAAAGTCACAACTAGACCACACTGTCAACCATCATACCAAATTTGAAGTTCCTAAGTGAAATAATTTTCGAGCTGCTCCGGAAACAAAAGTGTGACACGCGGACAGAAGGACGGACGGACGGACGGAAGGACACGCAGAGCGCTATACGCCCCCGACTGTGTTGTCGTGGAGGTATAATAACAGGTGTTTTTTAATAGTTCATCGTTGCCATGTCATGTTTCTACAGCAGCCCAGAACGGACAAACCAAACTCTGTTCACTTTCCCTGCTCGGGCCGGAGTCGATAACTCACTCCCGTCGCCGCCACTCTCTCTCTCTTGATTCACCACTCACTACCCAGGTACACACACACACTCTACGCGCTGGCTGTGCTCCAACTGGCTCTGGAGAGAGACATTTGTGTTCTCGCGTCGGCCACCGTAGCTCTCCAACACGCCTGACAACAACAGGAGACGCTTCAGTTGGATTCAATAGATGTTGGATGATTGTTATACATGTGATGTTTTGTCAATACTGATGACCTGATATTTGTGACAATAAAGCAGATTGAACTGAGTTGAGAGAGACAGAGGGAGATGGTGTAGGAATGCAAAATATATGTGTGCTTGAGTGTGTATCTGTGTGGTATCTATGTGTATGTGCACACACATTGTTCCAAACAATGTCACTTTGAATAAGAGGCTTGCTTTACTATCATTTAATATGAGCCCCGACCTACCTCTCCATTGTGTGTGTGTATCTTTGTTTCTTGAACAATAGGCTTGCCTTGAAAGTAGGTCCTTATATGGCAAGAGGAGTAATAGTTTTTAATGAGCCATAGCCTGAAAGACTAAACCCATTTGTGTCAAACTTGCTGTGTGCTTTGGGAAGACTGCTTTGCTTTAAAATCCATATCCCCTCCTCCCCCCACACACACACACACAGAGGAATGTCCATCAGTAGAGGACTGGGAGGAGAACTGAGTGTACCACAGTGTTTCTATGCTACATAAATCTCATAAATCTTTGCTGCTAACTCTACGTCCGGTATGAGAACGGTTGACTACACTATGAATACAATATAAATACAGAGCTGTATATAACAGTAAAACAGTCATGTTCTCCTCGAGGCGTTCAGCTCACTGAAAAGAAATCGATCCTCACAGCTTGCTTGTCTGTGTGCACAACTCTGCACGGAGCAGTTTGCCCACACATCGGCTGGGCGGCATGTGTAGGTGTGATCACTTGATAGAACAAAGTGTCCACACTGTGGTGTTACACTCACACACACAGTACACACACACACACACACACACACACACACACACACACACACACATTGGATTAACAACAACATCTTTGTCAGACTATGATAAAGGGGTTGACAAAGACTATTCTATGGGGTTTAAAACATAATCGGGCAAATTATTTTGTTGCTGTCTGTCTCTGTCTCTGTGTCTCTCTCAATTTCAATTCAATATGCTTTATTGGCATGACTGTTAGGTGAACAATATTGCCAAAGCGTCAATTCAATAATGAGAAATAAAAGGGACTGTTTGTAAGAATCAGAAATGTCTTGTTAACAGCGACACCTGTGGCCGTTAAGTCAATGAAACTCAGCGTCCTGTTGCTCGCGCTTGTGCTCGCTCTACATAGACATGAACAAGCAACACAGTGAGGCGGTCAACACTGTTTAACAGACGGGCTTCACTAGATACAACCAAGAGGTTTTGGTGCTTCCGTGTAGTTTTTGTTGGAGTCTTCTGCTGGAGTTGTCTGTCTCTCTCTCTCTCTGTCTCTGTCTCTCTCTCTTTCTGTCTCTGTCTCTCTCTGTCTCTGTCTCTCCGTCTCTCTCTCTCTCTTTCTCTCTGTCTCTCTCTCTCTCTCTCTGTCTTTCTCGCTCTCTCTGTCTTTCTCTCTCTCAATTCAATTCAAATGGCTTTATTGTTGGAACAACAATATCAACAGGAAACAAAGCAAACTAACAAACAATCAAACAGTAATAAGGTAAAGACAGCTGTCCATGTCCCTCAGTTTTTGTCCCTGTCCCTCAGATTATGACAGACAGCAACATAGACTGCTACCAGCTCACAGCTCTTGGTGTCCTCCCCCAGCAGGACTGATAATGTCTCTCCATCTGAGAGCTGTAGAAAACCTTTAGTTCTTAATGAATTCTTTTGAATATATTTCCCTGATGTTTTGATTTTTCTCACATTTGGTGAGGAAGTGTAGCTGTGTTTCAGGCTCACTCTGCCGTTGCTCTACAGGGAGCCAGGTCTTCCTGTGTCACCCCTGTTCAATGGCGAGGCTGTGCTCACTCAGTCTGGGCTTTATCAAGGTTCTTCTTAAATGTAGATCAGTAACCATGCTCAGATAGTCTGCTATGGTGTACTGTCGGTTTAGAGCCAGATAGCACTGCATTCTGCTCTGTGCCTTTGTTTGTGTTTGCCATTAGGTGATGTAATTTAGTTGTAATCTGGTTGAGTCTAATTGGTGGTCTGTTCTGGTCCTGAGGCTTTGGTGTGTTAGTGGAGAGGGTTGGTGAACTCAGCCTCAGGACCAGCTGGGTAAGGGGGTTCTCCTTTCTGCTCATCTCTTGGCACTGCAGGGCTTGGTAATGATATGAGAGGGGGTCACTATGTTTTAGATGTGTCCAAAATTTAATTGCTTTTTTTGTATTTTATTATTAGTGGATACTGGCATAATTCTGCCCCGCATGCATTATTTGTAGCTTTCTTCTGGTAGGAGAATCTTACAGAACTCTGCATGCAGGGTCTCAGTGGGGTGTTTATCCCATTAAGTGGACCCCACACCTCGTTGCCATGGCGTGCAATTGGTCCAATAACACGCTCAATGCGTTTTAGCCAAATTCTAATTGGTATTTTGGTTTGGATATATTTTTTAATGGCTTAGAAAGCCCTGCGCTTTCTCTCTCAGCTCATGAACTGCCTCGTTAAAATGTCCTGTTGAACTCATTTTTAAACCGAGGGAATTGTAGTGTGTGCAGTACTCTACATGTTTTGTACAATTTAAGAACTTTGGCAGAACATCCTGAGATCTGGATCTTTTTTGGAAAATCATTATTTTGGTCTTTTTGGGGTTTACTGTCAGGGCCCAGGTCTGATAGTACTGCTCTAGCAGGCCCAGGTCTGACAGTACTGCTCTAGCAGGTCCAGGCTCTGCTGTAGGCTGTCTGCTGTGGGGGACAACAGGACCAGGTCATCTGCAAACATTTCACTTCCTGATTGTGGAGACTTACACCAGGGATGGGGGACTTTTCTATTACAGTAGCAAATTCATTGTTGTAAATATTGAAGAGGGCAGGGCTGAGATTACAGCCCTGACGAACACCCCGCCCTTGTTTAAAGAATTCTGTTTGTTTGTTTTTTTTATCAATTTTGATGCTGCACATGTTGCCAGTATACATTGATTTAATAATATCATATGCTTTACCCCCTAACACCACTTTCAATAACTTTGTAGAACAGTTCGGTATGCCAAATAGAATCAAAAGCGTTTTGGAAGTCAATAAAACAGGCATAAATGTTGGTTTTATTTTGGTTTATATGTTTATCAATCAGGGTGTGTAGGGTGTAAATATGATCAGCTGTGCAATGTTTTGGTATAAATCCAATTTGGCTTCTACTCAAGACATTGTGCTTGGTAAGGAAGTTCAAAAGTCTGGCATTCATGATTCCCCCAGATTACTGTTCACACAGATGCCTCGGTAATTGTTCGGGTCAAATTTGTCTCCGTTTTTATAGATTGGGGTTATGAGTCCTTGATTCCAGATGTCAGGAAAATAACCGACACTCATGACCAAATTAAATAGTTTTAAAATAGCCAATTGGAATTTCTTGTTTATGGGTTAAAGCATTTGGTTCAAGATGCCATCAGACTCACATGCTTTTTTAGGTTTGAGGACCTGTAGTTTCTCAAGGAGCTCTTGCTCAGTAATTGGGGAGTCTAATGGATTTTGGTTATCTTTTTATAGCTAGTTCCACTTTAAGTCAACTTCTCATGAATTTGTGATTGCTCTGTGTTTGCATTCATTTGAACGGTATGGTATAGTGTTTTGAAATTAGTTGTCCATATGTCACCGTTTTGTGTAGCCAATTCCTCATGTTGGGATTTATTACCTTTCTCTCCCTCTTTCTATGTCTTTCTCTCTTTCTTTATTTCTCTCTGCCTCTCTCTCTCTCTATCTGTCTTTCTCTGTCTCTCTCTCTCTCCTCCTTTCACAACTGTCACTGTCTCTCTCAAATAAAAAGGCAAAAAAGCCTAAAAATTATCATTAAAAAAAGAAAAAATCCTGTGGGAAACACTGTATTACATCATCCAAAGCTGGCGCCCCCACTTCAAAACTCATTCCGGTGCCACTTCCTACACTACAAAGTCTACCCCAAAAGTTTTTTGGGGTTTCTACCAGAATTTCCCCCCAGAAAAAAAAGTATTAGGTTACTGAGGCGGTAACTTTTCAATCACTATGAACTATGTCGGACAGGTCCTGACGTTAGGACATCTTTTGTGATCAAGTTAGTTACTAGGTCACAGTCTTAAAAAGCAAATTCATTAAATTTGTTGAGTGAAGCAGCCCTTCCCTGTTGAAGACTTCTCCTGCTTTATTTCATAAAGATGTATTTGATATGACAATGAGCGGGGCTCATTAATTGAGTAGAGGAGGTCCATGTCTGCTCATTATGAGAAAGCTGAGCCGTTCTACAGATAAATGTTTCATTGTAAAGATAACTTGCATGTAGGTCTGCTTATATAACAAGCCACACTTTAAAGCGGCTCTAATGAATATTTGTATGATAACAGTGGATCAAATGAGTGTGTGTAATGTGAAAGGGATCGCTCATAGGGACAAACCCCACAGAGAAGTCAGCTCTATGGAGCCGTTAAGTGTCTCTTCACTCCATGATTTGGTTGTTCGGCACTGCAACTTCACTGTTTTGATTTACTCTTTTGGCTCTCATCAGCGCCATTATCAGCCAGAGGCAGCTGTTTTCCAGTGAAAAAGTTCTAAAATTCATTGAACACTACAGCACCAAATGGCAGATGGACACAGTTAGCAACTAGCTGGTGAACATAGAGGAGCATTTAACGTCTAAAGAGACCGATATTTCCCTCAGGAGTTGGTGGAGACCAAAATAAAGCTAAAACAGAAGTGAATATTGGATTTACAAACATGACTCCATATTAATGCTAATGTTGCTCTGTATCTGCTGAATGTGTTGCTAACACATTTGCTGTAACAACTGATGATTTGACAATACTGTGTTGTCAGCTACCCCCAAGTCAAAATCAATTCAATGCAGGTTTAAAGGTCCCATATTGTAAAAGGGAGTTTTTCATGTCTTTTATATCATAAAACAGGTTACAGTGCTATATAAATACTGTTAAACTATCAAAACGCTTAATATACGGAGAAATACACACAGCCCGTATTCAGAAATTGTGCGTTTGAAACAAGCCATTAGGATTTCTGTCCATTTGTGATGTCACAAATATACAATATTAAGACCATTTATGCAGTTTTTAACATAAACATTCTAAATGTGTCCCAGTTTATATCCTGTTGCAGTGTATGTAAATAACATCAGCTGACAGGAAGTAAACATGGACCCAAACTGTTGCCCAGCAACGCAATTCCATTGCAATTTCGTTGAAATGTACTAAAACGGACCGTTTCAGAGAGAGGGTAAATACAGGTATATTCAGCCAGACAGTATGAGGAAAATAAATGTTTTTTTAACATTACAGCATGTAAACATGTTCTAGTAAAAACACAAAATACAAGTATGAACCTGAAAATGAGCACGATATGGGACCTTTAAAGGACAATGTGGACCAGAAAATTTAAAAATCTATTGTGAAAAACTGTTACCATCCCAAGCATTCCACTTATATCTGGCCGTCACAAATATAACTAACTATTAGGTAACTGTATACGACACAGTAGAGGAACTTACTACAGTAATAATGATCTTTCTTACCTCCTCCACTGAAAGCCAGTCAGTTGTGTTTCTCTAAGTGTACAACCTCCTGAGTGACTGGTGTAATAAATGGTATGCTATTCTGTCTTTTAAAGGTTATTTTCAGGCTAAATCTTGTTATCTGGTATCATATGAAACTAGAAAAACCTAAGGAATCAACTGATATCAACCATGTCATACTTGCTTGTTCGGAAGATTGCTAATTTACACAACGCTAAGTTACGCTAAATTTTGGCGAGGAAAAACTGGCTTGGTGATTTTCAAAGGGGTCCCTTAACCTCCTATTCCCACTTTATGATAATCACATGCAGTTTTGGGCAAAAGCCATGCAATTTTTTTAATGCCGTATAAATGTGTTATCGTCTCCTGTTCTGAAATTATGTGTTTGAATATTTCTGCATACTGGGGTCCATACACAGTCTTGAATTACATAAATTGGGTATCACTGTAAAGCTGAGACTCTTGTGGATCCAATGAGCCCAATTATATTCATGTGTGATAATGTCAGTCCCCATAGGAGACATTTCATTGTAGTGAGACCATTTTTGGAAACTTGACCTCACTGTATAAAATGACCTGTGGTGACCTCTAGGATAATCACAGCCTCATGAAACTTTATAGCAGCAAACTAGAGACCTAGAGCATTCAGATGATGGATGGATCAAACTAGAGACCTAGAGCATTCAGAGGATGGATGGATCAGACTAGAGAGCTAGAGGATTCAGAGGACGGATGGCTTTATTGACGATAAGGGGGTTTCTGATCAGTTTACACAACAGAAGTGCTCGCTATTCCATCGCCGAAAAATGTAATTCTTGCAGAAATCGTTTGACTATTTATCTTCCCCTGAACATCGTCTGTTCACTACCCCTACCCCTCTACAAAAAAAGAGGGCGGAATGGAATTATTTTGGCAGTTGTCCAAAACCTTGCCCTCAATTCAGCAGTGAGTCTGTCATTCTGCAGAGTATAGGACCCCACTATTGATTCCCTGCTTTTAAGGCGGGAACACTAGTTAATCAGTCAGTCAGACGACCAAAAAGCCGTCAGACAGCCAGTCAGCAAGTAGGCTGGCCAGTCAGTGGGTTGGCCAGCAAGTCAGGCAATCTGCCTGCCAGACAGACACTCAATCACCAAGACATTCACCTTCAAGGGTGTGACGAGTAAAAGCACTGCGGGAAGACAAAGAGCATAGAAGACTGGAGCATGAAGTGCTTGTGCATGTGCAATTCATATAAAAGCAAGACTATAAGATGTTCATGCTGAAATACACCCGTTTTATCTTTACACAAGTGGGGCAACAACAGTGAGGCACCTCCGCTCACTACTAACTGATGCATCATAGAGTTCCTCTGTGTACCAAAATTTAATTCTGAATGACTAATATCTAGATTTCTTCATTTACATTTGTGTTTCTACTAGAACATGTTTACATGCTGTAATGTTAAAAAAAACCTTTATTTTCCTCATACTGTTGGCCTGAATGTGCCTGTATTTACCCTCTGTCTTAAATGCTCAGTTTTGAATTGGGTCCATGTGTACTTCCTGTCAGCTGATGCCATTCACATACACTGAAACCGGGAATAAACTGGGACAAATTTAGACTGTTTATGTTTAAATCTGTGTAAAGGGTCTAAATATTGTATATTTTTGACATCACAATTGGACAGAAATCCTGACAGCTTGTTTCAAATGCAGAGTTTCTGAATACGGGCTGTGTGTATTTCCCTGTGGATTGAGCGTTTCGAAACTCTCACAGTATTTATGTAGGACTTGAACCTGCTTTATAATAAAAGAACATGAAAATCTCGCCTTTTTATAATATGACACCTTTAAGAAACATATAAGTATGTTTATTGACATGTCATAAGGGGCAACTGTGGCTCAAGAGGTAGAGTAGTCATCCACTAAATCAGACGGTCGCTTCTTTGATCCCTGGCCCCTGCAGTCTACATGTCGAATTGTCCTTGGGCAAGACACTGAACCCTAAATTGCATGTATTGTGAGTGTGTGAATGTTCATCACTGCCGAGGAGCAGGTGGCACCTTGTATGGTAGCTTCTGCCACCAGCGTATGAATGTGTGTGTGAATGCTGGCTTGTGTTGTAAAGCACTTTGAGTGGTCGCTGAGACTAGAAAAAACGTTGCATAAATGCAGTCCATTTACCTATACAGTATAAACTCTACTGTGAGAACTACTAAAATATTAGCAAACTTGAACTACTCTCACAAATCCAAAAACTAGAGCGCTAAAACTCAAACTTGTGATGTCATATGGTATAAATTGAGGAACTGCTCCATAGACAGTGAATAGACAGAGATGTTCTCAATGACGCTGAGAGCACCCAGGGGAATGTTCTGAGAATATGGGAACATTTTCTATTCAACTGACGACACTACAATAGAATAAGGAAAATGCCTAACCTTAACCATTAGAGGTCAATGCCTGACCTTAACCATTAGTGGTCAATGCCTAACCTTAACCATTAGAGGTCAATGCCTAACCTTAACCACTTGAGGTCAATGCCTTACCTTAAACATTAGAGGGCAATGCCTGACCTTAACCATTAGAAGTCAATGCCTTACCTTAAACATTAGAGGTCAATGCCTGACCTTAACCATTAGAAGTCAATGCCTTACCTTAACCATTAGAGGTCAATGCCTTACCTTAAACATTAGAGGTCAATGCACGACCTTAACCATTAGAAGTCAATGCCTGACCTTAACCATTTCACGAGAGTTACGCAATACGTGTGTTACCTTCTAGACACAACCCAGTTTTATGTTGTTTGAATGACATCTTTTACATCACTTTCACGAGGCATTGGAGTGGTGCAAGAATTTCAACCGGCATTTACTGTTTAATTGTTCCCACCCACATTGACACCAAAATATACCACTGTTGTCCGAACGCATAAAGTACTGTTTGTACCACAATATATTTACCCGGCCCCTGAGACTATATGCATTCATTGATCCCCTCCTACCTAGTGCAAATACCCATAGATTTTTTTATTGACTTGTGTGCTGTGTTCAGCTGCTTCACATAACAAGACAGCCTTGTACATTTTCTCTTTCAAAGGGGAACTGGCAAACTTTCAGAAATCATGAGATTGGGAATATGAAGTTTATTTGGCAGAGAATGAAGATACTGAAATTCTTCACGATGTTTAAACCCTAAAGGTTCTTTTATAAATATAACATTACACAAGCTGAACATATTTGCAGTATTTGCATGTCAGAAATACTGTAAGTCACTAACTCCAATTTGATAGTAAAGTATTTACAGTCACAATCTCTTAGAAAGTAGCTGTTCTTCTGGGAGCAGTACTGATTATGATGAATTGAACATGATCTAACATCAGTTAAACCACACTAAGATCTCTCATGAATAGTGGGGTTCAAACTTTAAATAGCATCTATCCTGTAACCCATTATTATCTAAATGATATATGGAATAAAGAGTGAAATGCTTCTTCAATTTACATGCTGAATATAAAGGTATCTAGAGCGATCAAGAACATTGGGAGGTGGGCACCGACTTTTTCTACTGTCTCCGAATGTTTTACAAAAACAATGAAGTTTACAGCGTTGTTTTTACTGTGGACGGCATTCTACTTCGACACTCGGAATTACAGATTTTGCCTTCTGGTTCAGATTCCCCCCTGTTAAGAGCAACAGTTCAAACACTCCTTCATGCCAACAGCCATTTCTCGTGAATACAGGCTGGGGGAGGAGGTAGTGAGTCCCAATGCTACTCACTTAGCAAAGTGTGTAGTGTAGCTTACAATATTACTATTAATATTAGAGGTCAATGCCCAACCCTAACCATTCACGGTCAATGCCTGACCTTAACCATTCGAGGTCAATGCCTAACCTTAACCATTCAAGGTCAAAGCCTGACCTTAACCATTAGAGGTCAATAACCACTTGAGGTCATTGCCTTACCTTAACCATTCAAGGTCAATGCCAAACCTTAACCATCTTGCGAGAGTTCCACAATACGTGTGTTACCTTCTAGACACGACCCAGTTTTCTGATGTTTGAATGACATTTTCTACATCACTTTCACGAGGCATTGTTTGATTGTTCCCACCCACATTGACACCAAAATATACCACATTTGTCCGAATACAACGAAGTCCGAGATAGTGAGTCCCAATGCTACTCACTAAGTGTGTAGTGTAGCTAACAATGATGATGTGGTTTGTGTTGTTGATGATGATGATATTTGTATGTATATGGGCATACTGTGCTGCTAGTTATTCTACCTGACTGGGATTTTTCTAATTCTTTAGATGTTATTGCTGCTGGGCTTTTTGCACACTTAAAATGTGAGTCAGACACCAGTGACTCTACTGTCGCTGGACCTCTGTACACTTTCAGATTGTATTCAGACGCCTCTCCTTCCCCCTTACTCTACTGTATGTCTATGTTCTTTCATGTATTGTAATATGCATTGCTGTGGAACCAATTGCCCTCTGCACTCAATAAGCTCTATGAGTAGAGGCCTGCTCCTTACTCCGGTGTCATGTTTTGTAGTGAATGTAATGAAATGTGGTTTGTGCTGAGCATTTGCAAAATGAAACGTTTTATTGGGATACCTTAAAGTAGGTGGTGTCCATCAAGGGACAAATAAAAGAAGACCAACAAAATAAATAGCTGATGAAAGAAAATCCACTGATGTCAGAAAACAGTACCTGCTATTTAAGAAAACACTACGTGTGTTCAGGCAATTGACGCAATTTCTTCCTCTTTCTCTTTCCTTCTTTTAATGGTTAAAACTGTATTTAAATGTACTTTTGCGCTTTGAATTGCCTTGTTGCTGATATCAATAAACTTACCATGCCTTCTTCCATACTCTCTCTATTTCTCTATTGACGCCTGTTCCTTTAGGGTCAAGCTCAGTTCAATATTGTAAAAGATCTCCTTATCAATAATTCACAAATACTGACTCACATGACACGCTTCCTCCATTGTCTCTAATTCGCTTCACTTCTTTCCAGCACTGCCTATCTCTTACTCTTATTTCTTCTTATTATCATTTGCATTAAACTCCTCATTTGCATTAAACTCCTCCGTTGTTCTTTATCTTTATTCTTTCACCCTGCGTTTCTATACAGTAGGTTTCATCTCTTTCTTTCTTCTGTCTTCTTCTGCCTGTATCTCTACACCTTTCTTCTTTGTCTGTCGGCCACCTGTAATGTTTCTTCTTTCTTCCGCTCTCATCGCCATGTCTCGATGTGTCAGCTCCTCAACCTATACTCTTTATGGCCTCCCTACAGCTTCATTGCCTAATTGCTGAAGATCATAATAATAATCCTCCAAACACGAGCATGCATTTACCCACTGAAAATTCGCAGAAACGTAGCCGACCAATCGGGATGTGCCTACCTGAATATGTGCGGACACAACAGTATACACGGCACACACCACTGCTATCCTTTTTTCTCTTCAGCGGTTTGCCCACTGATCTGCTTCCTCCTCGGATGGCGTCGCTGCTCTAGGGAGGAAGGAAGAAGAGCTTCCGGCAGCGGTGGGATGACTTGCGACGTTTCAACGTGATGCTTTATGCTCTCTCATCGGTCACTCAGCGCTTTAAACAACTGGAGGAGGAGAAATCGCAGCTCGGCCCTACGTGCCACTCACTCATCCCCAGAAAAAGGATGAGACGTGGCGTAACAATGCAATGGTGAGGCAAAGAGAGCGCCGGCAGCACAT
>CAKALG010025353.1:0-11947 GCA_916700815.1 Helicolenus hilgendorfi
CGCCGTTCTTGCTTTTGGCATGTCCATTGTACGCCATGTCGTCTGGACTGACTGCAATGTAAATGCATCCGTGTAAATATGCTGCGCTCAGAGCTAGTGGCAGAATTAAAATTGATAAAGATTGGGTCAGAACTCTTGTTTTATAAGTTATGTTAGTGACGTTTGTGCCGTGTTTTTTGTACTTATGTTATGTTGTTTCCGTACGTATGGTACTTAGTTTACGTACTTATTTTAGGCCCAACCATGCCGTTTTTCCTAAACCTAACTAAATGGTTTTGTTGCCTATACCTAAGTGAGTGGTTTTGTTGCCCGTGACACTGACACGCGATCCTTTTGTGGGCCAACACGTTCTCACTTCCAACTCCTCGCCGTTTGGTTAAGTGCTCCTCGGCATCGGAAACCGACGCACGAAGGCAGCCTTTAGCAACAGCATGTGAAGAACCGGGCTTTCAACTAACTCCAATGTAAACCTACCCGCGGCATTATTTGACGGTCTGAGCAAGTGACATAGTAAACTTTCAACCAGGAGACCGGTGTTCGTGTCCCATGTGAAACTAAAAGTTAAACGTTGACTTATTTTGTCGTCAGTCTTTAGTCACATGCCTCGTCGGTATTGACAGTCCCGTGAGTCGCTAGTCAGTGAAGTTAACGTCAACCACGACCGTTTCCTAACCCTACTCTAAGTGGCTGTGTTGCCTAAACCTAACATCCTGTGAAAATTGAAGTTTATTTTGAAAGGACACTATGCATGTAACGAGCGTATATTGACACGCCGTCCCTGGTCTGTCCAAAAGTAAAGCAATGGGGCACCTTGTGCGTCGGTCTCCAATGCCATGGGGCACTGACTGAGTGACGGTATTTGACGAGTTGGGGGTGAGAATGTGTTGGGTGGACAGGCGGGTCTATTACACGCTTTGGCTTGGTACTGGGTTGCTACTTATGAAAAGCGGACTTAATTTCTGAAGATCATGAAAGGGGATGTATCATGCTCATTTTTAGGTTCATACTTGTATTTTGGGTTTCTATTAGAACATGTTTACATGCTTTAACGTTCAAGAACACATATGTACATATACACATATTTCACGATATGTTCCCTTTAATGGTTGTTTTTAAACGGCTGATGTTCTGTTTGCCATTATGCATGTCCAAAAAGTTCATCACATTGATAATCACAAGCTTTAGCGAGGACTACATCTTGTTCTTCCTTTATTCCTGTTTTCTATTTTCCATTTGTTACTTTTTCTTTTACAATACAAAATGTTAATAGCTCAAACATAACAAAAACATGGCTACATAACATTTGCTTTGCTAAAAAGGAATACGAAAAGCTGTTTTAAAACTTGTTTTAGGTCTGTATTACAGTTCACAGGCTTACATGCCTGCAATACATGGATGCATTCAAAGTTGATGACTCATACACCCACAATTCACTCTCTTGCAATCCACTCAGAATGGACTCGCAGCTTACTTTACGAGCACAAACCACACACATTAATGTAAATGTAATATCAGATTTGACATTTGTCAAAAGAATTTTCACTCTGATGGACTGCCTACTGATGTCTTTTCAAGTGGATTGTCATACATTAGAAAATGACTGGAGACCCGAAGGGAAAAACATGTGGTCTGCTTGACAATAGGAACGTATACTGTTCATGATTTGAACTAAAACAGTCCCTATTTATTTTATGATTTTTCTCTGCGGGAAGAGAAGCAAAAGAGGAATTGGTTATAAATTATAAATACTTACAAAGCTTTATGAAATAACACATATTAGACAACAACAAACAACAACACAAAACACAAAGCTTTCATCCAGGAGACTTCTATCCATGTCCGTTAAGTTTCACTTCCTCGATACAATCAGCTGTTCGTTTGTGTCCTGTGTTCACAACGTTCACTTTCATTTTCACAGTACAAACGTAGTTGTTTTTAAGGGATAGTTTGGGTGTTTTGAAGTGAGGTTGTATGATGTATTTATCCATAGTATGTGAAGTACTTACAGTAGATTAAACCCAACCATGTTGTTTTTTCCTAAACCTAACTAAGTGATTTTGCGTTCACAACATGAAGCACGTGTAAAACTGCGACCGAAAATTGACGCTAAGGGGTCTGACAACGCGTTAGTATGTGACCAGTTGGGATGAGAAGGTGTATTAGATTATGTTGCATCATAACCATTTAATGTGCTTATAAGCTCTGGTGCTCAGTTTTAAAACTAAAAGGAAATAATAAGGAATCCATTGGTACCATGTCATATTAGCTTGTTGCAAAGGAGGTTAAATAACGCTCCAAACTTATGCTGAATTTTGGCAAGGAAAAACTGGCATGGCCATTTTCAAAGGGGTCCCTTGACCTCTGACCTCAAGTTATGTGAATGAAAATGGGTTCTATGGGTACCCACGAGTCTCCCCTTTACAGACATGTCCACTTTATGATAATCACATGCAGTTTGGGGCAAGCCATAGTCAAGTCAGCACAGTGACACACTAACAGCAGTTGTTACCTGTTGGGCTGCAGTTTGCCATGTTATGATTTGAGCATATATTTTTTATGCTAAATGCAGTACCTGTGAGGGTTTCTGGACAATATTTGTCATTGTTTTGTGTTGTTGTTTGATTTCCAATAATAAATATCTACATACATTTGCATAAAGCAAGCATATTTTCACACTCCCATGTTGATAAGAGTATTAAATACTTGTCAAAATATTAATTTGCGATTACTCGCAATTAACAATGGACAATCGTGCGATTAATCGCGATTCAATATTTCATCAAACACGCAATGTGTTCAATGGAAATGTACAAAAAGAGATGTTTGTACTTTCTTCCTTATTTCCATTCATGACAACTGTCATAGATAATGCAGCATAATCTTGAATGTAATGATGTCGCATTTCTAAAAATATGAGTGCTGCGGTGGAATACTTTCAGCCTTGTAAGGGCAATTCTTCCTGTCTGGTGTTTCCTCAGTGCTGAACAGTAGCTGTCCACACACAGACACATCTGGGGATAATGATAGGACATACATCAGTGTCCCACTCCATGGTCTCCAGCACTGTGACACACTGTTGGACAGTGCAGATGATTGAGTAACAGAGTCCCATGCTGGAGGAATCAATACTGTTGTTGTGGTTAACTGTACTGCTGCTGACAGTATGGCTGAATACGCCTACTGCTCCGAGTGAAAATGGAGGATTATGATTATTTTCTGACAAATCAGGCCGGTTACACAACAATAAAGAAAACCTTCCTCTGTGAGTCATGATACAATGTGCTGACAAACAAACATCTGTCGACAAGCCATGGTCAGACTGACTCAACCAATTAACAAAAGGTTGATTCTGGCCTTGGTGAGATTTGGTGAGATTCCTCCCAGTCTTTTGATCAAATCGAGTTTATTTACTCAGGTACAGCCAGAGCAGGTCTGCTCCTTTCCTGCTTCACTCATTCACTTGTGTCATTCCCAGGCATGGATATGTGGTCATTGACAGTACTCTTCGCACCTGGGATTTCTATTTAGCTAGAAACTATAGTAAGCAGACCTTGATCAACGGAGCTGGATCACTTGTCAGTGTTTCAAATTCCTGCAACACATGCAAAGCTTCTTCTGGTTTCTTACCGTTTGGGATTCTCTGCTTGTCACATTGAAGGGTTGGCTCACCCAAAATTACAAAAAGAAAGCAAGAAAAAAAGCAGCACATATGTTGTGGAAACAAGAGAATTGCGTAATTGATTTTATCAATATTGATGCTCTGTTGTTCAATGCTATTTCGTTGTCATGTGTGGACCACCAGTAGGCTTCAGTGGAATTAGTGCAGGCTGTTCTCATACACAATTTGTAGCTATACCTACAAAAAGTAATGCTCTAGAATCCGATAAATTGAATGTAATCAATTTGTAATCCATGTAATCATGAGCCAGGACAGGTGATTTAAGTAACACTACTTCGGTAGCTATTCTTACACAAACGTTGACTTATTTGTCACAAAGCTTCCGTACTTAAAGGACCCGTCTGTAATTAGGGGGATAATAAGGCATCATCGCAAATTTATTTAAATGCCACTATAATTTCTTTATTGCATTAATGCAACTTGCGATTTTTAGGTTGTAACGGCTCAGTTTTAAAGCTAGAGTGAAGATACTGGTATCATATGAAACTAGAAAAAACTTAAGGAATCCATTGGTACCAACCACGTCATACTAGTTTTTCAGGAAGGAGGCTAAATAACGCTCGAAACTTAAGATAAAGTTTGGCATGCAAGACATGCCCACTTTATGATAGTCACATACAGTTTTGGGGCAAGTCATAGTCAAGTCACTGAACAGCACACTGACAAACTGACAGCTGTTGTTGCCTGTTGGGCTGCAGTTTGACATGTTATGATTTGAGCATATTTTTTTTATGCTAAATGCAGTACCTGTGAGGATTTCTGCACAATATTTGTCATTGTTTTGTGTTGTTGATTGATTTCTAATAATAAATATACAAACATTTGCATAAAGCAAGCATATTTGAGTATTAAATACTTGCCAAATCTCCTTTTAAGGTACATTTTGAACTATATAAAGATGAAAAATGTGTGAGTAATTGCAATTGATCATGGTTAACTATGGACAAACATGCGATTAATTGCGATTAAATATTTGATTCGATGTTGACAGCCCTAATAAGTATATTTTCTTTAGTGTATAATCACCTGAAAATAAGAATCGTTGTTTTTGTTACCTTGGAATGAGCTGTTTATATCTCCATGGAGTCTGCCATGTTGCACCGCCATGATTCAACATTAGCCCAGAACGGACAAACCAAACACTGATAACTTTTCTTGCTTTGGCCAAAGTCGATAACGTTACTCGGTGCCGTCCCCGCCACTTTCTCTCTCTTGCTTCACCACTCACTTTTCACGTACACACACATGCATGCAATCTGCAACCTCACCGCTAGATAACGGCAGATCCTACACACTGCTCCTTTAAGTAACACCACTTCCGGACTTATTTTAACTCAAACCACAATCTTTTTCCAAACCTAACCAAGTAGTTTTGATACCTAAACACGGCAGGGACTTGGCGTTGCTGGACATTTATAAGAAATTGCACAAAAATAACAAAATAACTTTTCGTAGGATATTATACGAAGCATTGTATGAAGATACGCTGATTAGTGTTGTTGCGTGAATTACCAAATAATAATAATGTGAACACAACAATTATAACTATCTGAGTTAGTGGATTGACAAAACAGTCATTCTGAATATTTGATGTTGCAGTTTTCACATCCCAAGAGGCTGTTTTTTTTTTTAATCAGGCCATGGGTTTTGCAGTTGCCTCCTACACAATTTTCTGGTGCTGTGCAGAATCTCTGGTTGTTTGTTGCTGAGCAAAGAACATCCCCAAAAAAATATTTTCTCATGCACCCCTAATGCTCTCTAACTGTAAAGTTAGTTTTGGTTTTGTTTGTCTAGATTTTAGAACGCAGGTGAATGGAATTTTGAATTTATCTTTCTTGAAACAGTATCTCCGTTTCTTCACATAGCACACTGTCAAAGCTTCCCTTCTTCAGTAGGAAGTAATTCCTGTAAAAACAGTTGACACTGTGTTAGGATATTGCTGATGGATATCTCAGACTCAGACATTTTTTGTTATTTGCATGAACCTTTTAACTGGATAATTTACTCACACTATACCAATACATACAGCAAAATAATCTGGTACAATCAATAAGCGTTTGGCATTTTGTGTTCCTTAATGATCTGTTGAATAAATGGAACTGATTTTACAACATTTTATCTGCTCTCAGTGTCCAAATACCAAACCCAAAGTATGAAAATTACTAAAGGTGATGATTGAATTCTTAGTTTCTGAGAACATCCAGAAGGATGTGCTTTTTTTGCTGTTACTTTTGTACCTTTCTTGTCACAGAAACAAAGAGCACATTGTGGTGCTGAGGATATTTGTTGTATCTTCTCAGACTAACAACAACAAGGTATCTTTATACTGCCTGTATGTGTTAGAGGGATACTTGGTTGAAATGCAACCCCTGAATTACTGATACAGGAGAGAAGCACAACGGTTGCTCATCTTTCATTATCACAAAATTGTTACATAAACATACATTTTTATTAACACATTTCTGTGGAATCCTCAGCAGAATATACAGATTATATGCTTGTCAACTTGTTTCGATTTTTTTGACATTCTCTGTCAAAAACACCAACTGTGCCTGTTTCATTTGAGAAATCCCTCGGTGCGTTAAAACACACATTTCATGCACGTTACAGCCTTGTCATCATGTTGTTTCATGCACAAAAGTTGAAACCTCGCTCAGTGGGTCCCTTTAACATTTTAATACATTCTTTCTCACCAGCCCTGTGTCCTAAAAATCATGTTACCCATACAACGAAACTGCTTTGTGAATTATGTTTTTAGGGAAAAGTATTTTGTCGCAGTTGTTACGTTTGTTCTTGACGTATCACAAATACATTTGTAATGATAGTCCATGGAAGTTTGGCCCGGGAAGGGTTCGGGTGTTGGATCGGTCAAACCAACGCAGGACTTTCACACAGGAGACCACTGTTTGCGTCCCGTGTGAAACCAGAAGTAAATTTGGACTTATTTAATTTACTTCCGTAGCTTAAATAACGAAACAAGCATAGTCCGTTTATTACAACTGTGGGAATTATATATTATCTGTAAAGGGGAGACTCGTGGGTACCCATAGAACCCGTTTTCATTCACATATCTTGAGGTCAGATGTCAAGGGACCCTTTTGAAAATGGCCATGCTTGTTTTGCCTGCAAAAATGTAGTGTAGCTAGTTTCGTATGGTACCAGTATCTTCACTCTAGCTTTAAAACTGAGCCCACTACAACCTAATAATCACAAGTTGCGTTAATGCGTTAAAGAAATTAGTGATGTTAAAATAAATTTGCGTTAACGAGTTATGGACTTGCATTTATACAGTCTAGTCTTCCGACCACCCAAAGCGCTTTACACTACATGTACCCATTGACACACATTCATTCATTCGTTATGATTAATGACTAATAATGCTAATAGTACCCATTTTAAATTGCTGTATACGTTCTGATAGACTTACTGAATGATTTCACTATGCATTGTGAGTTAAGCAAACAGATCTCAGATACCAGAAAATATAAATATAGTTAATATTCCTTCAGAGATAGGAAAAACTTTGACTCTCTTATTTCAAAATAAAGTGATCTTTTCAATTGATGAAATGGCCGCATATTGTGTAAAAAGGTCACATCCACAGTTTCCCAGTTTTTCACTTCTTTTTTGTAATATCACTAATAACAGTTAGTAATAGTTGTTCTCACCGTAACAACTGTGCAGCCTTATTTTGCCTCGTCTGTGCCTTGTGTTATACACATCTGATGTATTTCTGCTGACAGTCAGACCACTCTTATGTACGGTGGAAAGCCAAACATGGACAGTGAGAACAAAGCTGTTCATGTTTTCCGGAGAAAGCCTTACACACTGAAAGAGCTGGGCTGGATAATTACATTCCATGCAGGCGATAACGGGGAAATGTCAGCTCTCCACTGCTCTGCTCTCGCCGCGCTCGTCTACATTGTTGCTGAATTGTGAGCAGAATGGAAGCTATTGATTTGTGCAGTTCCCCAGGGGTGGTGTTCTCCGTGTTCCATTCACCTGTTGAACATGGAAGATGTTGTTGAGGAAGTGCACACAATGAACATCATAAATGTTCTGCTACTAAAGGCAGAATACGGTAGACATTCAAATTTGTTTTTCTGCCACTCAACCGCACAGGTTTGCTTATTTTTTATTTTGAGTCTGTCTATGTGCTGGCTGGTTTGCCTATAGTTTGTCCTTAAGCTACCAGAGTATGTTGGGTTGTGTATTAGATATTTAAAGCAGTTCACTACAGCTATGCACAGATTTTTCATCTCAAAACATTTATACTGAACATTGACACTGGTCCCTCCAGGCCGAGGAGCCTCACTACAGCACACCGGACATTACTCCCACTGGCAACACAGCTACACGGCGAGGAGACACTTCTTGTGCATGATTTAAAAACTACAAATCCCACTCAATGCACATGTTTAGACTTGACCAAAAATTTTCCAAAATATAAAGAATTGGTTTGATTGGCAAATGTAAGTATATGACAATGTCTTCTCCGGTACTGTATTCCCACTGCAAGCAATTTAAATCCAGAAATGGTTCTTCTTGGTCTTGTTGCAGACAGGATTGCTACTTTTTTTCTTTTTCTTTTTTTACCACAATTGATTTTTTAAGGTTTATACTAATATAATATATTGTGTGCTAATGCCAGACATTTCTAGTGATATGAAATGTCCGTAACAACATTAGCATGTGTTGCTCATAATGGAAGACTATCTAACATGTCTCTGGGATGAAATGCAAAATGCTGCCAGTATAGAGTTCAGTTATTGGGAATAATAATATAATATAAAAAAAGCAATTCATAGGTTTTTGTTTTGTTTTTTAAAGGTCAACACTGACCTGTCACCCGTAAACATAACAAGCAAATGGAATAAAGGGTGATGGGAAATAAAAAAAAAAAGAATCAATGTAAACCATAAAAAACGCTCTCAGAACCAACACCCTCTTTATCATGATCATCTCTGGTAGCTCTTCCTCAACACAGTCGTCAGATGTTGGCAATGTACGTTTCTGCAAACAACGGATATGTTGAATGTCGTTGTTTTTTAACCAAAAATATGTTTTATATGAGCCTTTAATGCCACATGGTTAACATTGTGAAACAATTGCTTAGGTTTAGGCAACAAAACTACTTGGTTAAGGTTAGAAAAAAAACATCATGGTTTGTGAAAATAATTACGAAACAACATAGCAACCGTAACAACCGACCTTAGCGGACTTTCTTACTTAATGTTACGTAACAAACTAGGGCTTGTCAAAGTTAACATGATATTAACGCAAATTTGTTTTAATGCCACCAATTTCTTTTTACGCATTAACTCAACTTGCAATTTTTAGGTTGTAGTGGGCTCAAAAGAAATGCTAGAGTGAAGTTACTCATATGAAACTAGAAAACCTAAGGAATCTTCTTAAGCTAAATAACGCTAAAAACCCATGCAGTTCTGAAGTCAGAAAACTGACAGCTGTTGGCCGGGGCTTGAGTTTGCCATGTTATGATTTGAGCATATTTTTTTATGCTAAATGCAGTACTGGTTTCTGGACAATATTTGTCATTGTTTTGTGTTGTTCATTGATTTCCAATAATAAATATCTTCATACATTTGCATAAAGTAAGCATATTTGTCCACTCCCATGTTGATACGAGTATTAAACACTTGACAAATCTTCCTCTAAGGTACATTTTGAACAGATAAAAAATGTGCCATTACATATTTTAATCGATTGACGGCCTTATAATGAACATAACAAAGTTACGTAACAAGCATTGAGTCAATGTTTACTTTTGGTTTCACACAGGACACGAACAGCTGTTTCCAGTTTGTTTGACCCATCCACCCTTAGTGGATTTACTCGCTTGTTGTATTCACTATTATACCACATAACTTTCAATAACGGTCGCCTGATATATTAAATACATCTGATCTGCTGATACTGCTGGCCAGCTGACAGCGCCGTCAGCAGCCATACAGTATGTTGACAGGATTACGATGGGCACTTTTTACTCCCCGTGACAATCCCAGAGATTTTGACTTCACGGCTGTGAGATAAAATGTGGCTTCCACAGGTAAAACATGATATTTGACAGGTATATAACCTGATATATATCTGTCTAATCGAGTTACACGCTCTAACACGGACAAGCAGAAACGTTGAGAATCCAAAATAAAACCCTTCTCCCCACGTTCAGTGTTTGAGGGGCTTTTTTCACAGAGACTTTTTTTTGGCTGCAGTGGAGTGTCCAACTCCTTTTGAAGAGGAAGCGCATGGAGGTCGCCGAGACCTCTTGCTTCCTTAACCCTTTCCTTTATCACTGTACACCCGGACCCCCACCACTGCACCAATCCAGATGTGGCCAAAACCAGATTGGACCCTCCCCTCTGCGACTGATATATAGTTTCATTCAGATGGCCAGTAATTCTGTCAGCTTGGTGTCAGATGAATGTGCGTCTGGGCCTATTAGCAGCTGCGGCTGCAGAATTACTGACTGCCGTGTCCTTCAGTTTGCAGACAATATTGCAGCGAGGGGAGGGAGGGGAGGGGCTCAATCTGAAAACACACCCAACCCCCAGAGCAGAGCAGATGTGACTGGGAGAGGTGGTGATGGTGTGGGGCGGGGGGGTTTGGAGAGGTGAGCAGGTTGAAGAGGTCTCAGACGATGCTCGTAAATACACAGCATGGGACATGGCAATAACATAAACATCAGCGCATTCACACAAATATCAACAAGCATCACTTCATATTTCTTCCCTCCCTGTTTTTATGGTCTCCCCATTTTTCACTTTATCTCTTTTTGGCGCATATTTCTGTGAGATTTGGCTTAATAGCATGACAGTATAGGGTAGATAGCAGTATTGTATTCATTTGAAATCGGAATCAAATTGAATGGTCGAGCAAGTTTACGCATTAAAGGAATCCATTCATGTGCGATGTTTCCGTAGACCAAGATATACACAACACAAAATGATAGAAATTACAAATTACTTCGAAAAAGAGGATATTGATTTCCGCTTCAACATGACCATAGAATAATCTCAGACTGTAGACTTGCTTTAAGATAACGTCTCTGTCTTTGTCTCTCCCTCTGTGTGTGTGTTTGTTTCCTGGAGGTGGGAGATCAAATGAAGCTGCTCCATAACTGCTGGTCTGAACTTCTGGTCCTGGATCACATTTTCAGACAAGTGCAACATGGACAGGAAGAGAGTATCCTGCTGGTGACCGGCCAGGAGGTAACGACTCCCTCACACAACTTCCCATCAGCACAATGCACATGTCTACTTCATTCATTTACACTGCACTTCATTCAAAATGTGGTTAAAGATGGGCTCTTTTCCAAAATCTTTGGACTGTCCGCCCCAGTGTGGAGTCCCAACGTGTTTGCTTGATGTATCAAATGAACCAGCTGTAAAACCAAATTAATTAAATTTTTTTGCCGATGTACAGTCATTTGTAAGACTTTAAAGTTGACAGCAATGCTGATATATATCTTTATACAGAAGTCATTGAGAGTGAGACTAGATAGATAGACCAAAACTCAAAACGCCTGTAAATTTTGTTATTTTAGTGCCCAAAACTACACGTACAGTATATTATAGTGTAATGTTTCCTCCAGAACTGTGTGTTCTATCAGCCTGTGAAACAGATGAAAGTGAAATTCTCTGTAAGGCATGGTGACCCACCACACCTATTCAGTGGAAGGAACTCTGGAATGCATTAAAACACTTAAAATGAAGAATAGATTTGTATTCATATGTCCACAAAATCAAATCTAGGGTTTCCATACTTTTGTGGTCTTCATAGAGCTGGTTAAATACTCGAGGATAATTTATTCCTGAAGATATTTATTTAATAAGGGGATGTATGTTTTAATGTAATGTTAGAGAGAGAGAGTAATAATAAGGAGAATTTGCTGATGACTGAAAGAACACATTAAGGACATTATTTCCTGCTGTTCTGCTGTATTACAACATGAGGCCATGACTGGAAAAACAAACATTTAGTTTTCAATCTTTCAGGTTTGTGTCTGCATGCTGCATGAGGATGAACTTCTGTCTATGTGACGGTGGCAAAAAACCCTACCCTTTAACGGGTAGAAAACTTGAGCAGAGAGAGAGATGCACACAGAAATGCACAACAACAGTTATAATAATAAGAAGAATATTAATAAGAATAATGTCATTGATAATAGTAGTGGTGGACATATAATGAATAACAAACAATAATAATAGCAATAATACATCTAGTAGCATTATTAATAATAATAATAAT
>CAKALG010025356.1:0-12073 GCA_916700815.1 Helicolenus hilgendorfi
CGCGGAATCCTGCCCTCCTGGTAGGCATCTTGGGTGGACTCTGTGCTGCTCTGGGCTGTCACAGAGATAAGAGGCTTGGTGGTGGTGCGCGGGGGCACAGGAGGTGGAGTCTTCTTGTAACTGGGAGGATATGATACCACTGGATAGCACAAGCAGGATGAGAGGACGAGGACAAGGCAAGACAAGGGTAGAGGATAAAATAAAGCGTGAGCAATGAAAGAATGTGGCCAAAAAGCTGACAAGGGCCAAGTGCTGCAGTTCACCTGGATCACACACTGTGTGATAGAAGAGCATCGTAGCTATGCATGATGGGAGATTAGGCATCAGGGAAATGTCAGTAAGGTGGAAAGCAACAGCAGCTTTGTAATACGTCTGCGCTTATTGGGGAGGTGCGATGAAGGATTATGGGAAAGATTTGCTCTTCTAAGTGCAAATGACAATCTGATGGTAATCCATCCAGATGGACCTCACAGCAGAGTTGGAAACAGACCAGCTTTACTCGCTGGATATCTTTTTTTTTTTGTTCTTCAAAGCTATGATAAAACACTGACTTAACACGTAGTTGCTAAGCAGACAAATTTTCATGGATTTTTTTTACACGGTAAATGAAGTTTTCCATTTTAAGAGATTGCAATACATAAAGTAAGTCCTAGAATGGCCCCTATAGTGCTTCAGATCAATGCATTTAGCCTCCTATTCATTTCCTCATGTATTACTTATATACACTCAGTGGCCACTTTATTAGGTCCGCCTGTACAGTCTAATATAATCCATCCAATATTAACAGCCCTGCGATAACATGGCAAGAAGCTCATTGGTCAGAAATGTGTAAATTCAATTTATTATTGAGGTCATAGTTAAAGGTGGTGTTGTACTGGACTACATTATATTTTTGTCCTCCCTATTTATATACGTGAGGGGTGCAGAATATTACAATAGGGCTGCAACTAATGATTATTTTCAATGTTGATTAATCTGTTGATTATTTTCTCAATTAATCGATTAGTTGTTTACTCAATAAAATGGTAAAAAAAAATATTGATTTTTTTTCTTAAATATGACTCAAAACGATGAATCAATTATCAAAATAGTTGGCGGTTAATTTAATAGTTGACGACTAGTCGATTAAACTCTATATTAGAAAGACCTCTGAATATAATGCAGTCCAGTAAAACACCACCACTAACTATGAATTCAATGATAAAACATGTAATTGAATGAACACCTCTATGACTATGTCAACAAAACAAACATTATAAGCACCATAAAAGTATAATTTATGGCACATAAATTGTGCATTTCTAGTAAAATGTTCATCATACTAAAGACATTACTTAATACAGCAAGAGTGTTGTGCTTTACCTACTCAAACACCTGCTGACATAAACAGGTGCAGGCAGAGCACCACACACACAAACACACACACAAACACACACACACATAAACCACTTTGGATTACAGGTAATTAAGTGCAATAAGAAATAAGAAACCACAGGGAACTCTGTTAAGCTAAATCCAGTCACAGACTTGACTTCCTTCCAACTTGAAGGGGCTGCAGTTCTGCAAGACACAGTGGGTGGATACCGAAATGAAAAGAGCACGGTGACTCAGTTCTGTACGCAACTCCACACGCTCTATTTATACTCATTCTACCCATTTGACTTACTTTCAAAGCTGAAAACGTTACAGATTGCTCGGTACCAGATACAGATCGAGTGACATGAACCTCTGCATTTCCCTACCGCCAGTATCTTGTCATGAATATCAAGATGTAAAACTAATAGTTTATTTCTATGTCCATGGCTTTTCTAAAACATTCTCACTATTCAATCATTTCTAACAAATAAATTATATTTTTAATCAGAGATATTTGATCATAAAACTGTATGATATGAACATTAAGTTAACCCTCGCTTCCTCATAATCTTTTAAGGACATGTAAAACATATACTAGGGCTGCACAATTAATGGAAATTTAATCTAAATCGCAATATGGCCTTCAGCAATTTTCAAATCGCAGGAGGCGCAGTATTTGTTTAAGGCGAAATGTGTGTCAAAATACTATTTTAATTAAATATTGTGGTGCTGCAGAGATTACCTGGCATACACATCATATTCTACAGACTTTAAAAAAACTTATTTATTTGGTACAGATCCCCACAAAAATCACTCCATAATCATTTTAATATGTTTTTTTAATTAAAATAAGAATAATGATGTAAAAATTAGCATTCCCTCTAATATCGCATTGCATCATCAGTCAAAATAATCGCAATTTGATATGTTTTTATGCCTAACTTGTTTTTCTTATGGAACCTCACTTTAATTAAATACATCTATCCTGATTCTAATTTAAAATGTATAAAATATACAGTACAGTATATTCATTCCTATATTTTATGAAGTGTGGCCGAGTTGCTGACAGTCCGAATGAAACTGATAAATTGAGTTTGTTGTTTACTCTGTTTACTACCCAAACTACAGAACCGATTATCTTCTATTATCAGCTAATGTGTCCATGAAAATACCTTTGAAAGCATGACTGTGAACAGCAGAAAATACTGTGCTTAAAACCAGTGAGTCAGGAGATTGTTTGTTTCAAAGCTGCGAGTTTGACCTGATGGTGGCGCTACAGAAAAGGTCAACAATAGACTTAGTGGGAATGTGCACTAAGTTGGTAACAAACAGTCACATGGTCCCTTTGCAGAGGTAATGAATGTGACTGTACTCCGTCAGTAGGGCAACGATAAGACTCTAAATTAGCCAATCATCTGACTGAAAGATGAGTCAGCACTACACAGCTCTTCATTCATATACTTTATGCTTGCCTGAATGGATTGACATTTTCACAACACATTTGTAGCCCTTACACGCCTACATTTATGTGCTGGGTGTGATTACACAATTATTTGTAGCATAGGTTAACGTTGTTTAGTGAGGACATTTAATTTGCTGACTCCTCTTGGGCTGTCACATCACCACATGATAAGCTTATGAGAGGAACAAGAAAAATCACAATGTCTTGCAATGACATTGAGTGGACACCAGATGTCCTCCTGTAGACTGAACATAGTCCCTTTAGAGGTTTACCTAGGCAATACAGGATTATATCAGTGGATTAAGACAAGGGATTTCACAAGTACTGGGATTTATGATCGTCTGTATTAACATCCTTATATTTAGTTTCAGGTTGCAAAATTTAAAAAAAAAACGTTATACAGGTGTGCCTTTTTTTTTTTCATATTGGGACTTGATTTAGATAACTTATTTAAAAGGGTGTTTTAAAGGTCCCATATTGTAAAAAGTAAGATTTTCATGTCTTTTATATTATAAAGCAGGTTTAAGTGCTTTATAAATACTGTGAAAGTATCGAAGCGCTCAATATACGGAGAAATACACACAGCCCGTATTCAGAAATTGTGCGTTTGAAACAAGCCGTTAGGATTTCTGTCCATTTGTGATGTCACAAATATACAATATTTAGACCATTACACGGTTTGAAACGTAAACATTCTAAATGTGTCCCAGTTCATTCCTGGTTGCAGTGTATGTAAATAACATCAGCTGACAGGAAGTAAACATGGACCCAAACTGTTACCAGGCAATGCAATTCTGTTGCAATTCCATTGAAATGCACTAAAACGGATCATTTCCGACAGCGGGTAAATACAGGTATATTCAAGCAGACAGTATGAGGAAAATAAAGTTTTTTTTTAACATTACAGCATGTAAACATGTTCTAGTAGAAACACAAAATACAAGTATGAACTTGAAAATGAGCATGATATGGGACCTTTAAAACCCAATTTATTGTACAAGTATTAAATATTTATTTTTTCCTTTTTCCTCCACCTCAATGTAATGTAATATTTTTGTAGGTGATGGATTTTCTGATATATAAGATGATGAATATCACATAAAAATTACATGTTTGATATTTAGAAGTATGGCTTTTGTATTGCTGTACTTTATCAAATTGTGAACTGTTTGTGGATGTTTTTATCACACTGGTGTTTTGGATGACTACACCTGCCATCATAGAGCTTGTTTGCTTATTGGTGTGTGATTTATGTATAATATGGACGTGGTTTCCACCTTTTCAAACACTTTGACCTGACAAAGATTAAAGCAGGATCGTAACATAGTCAATAAAAATATCGTGGCATGTAGCAGTGTGCAGGCGTTACCTTTTTCTTTACTGGCACTGACAGTATAGCCTCAAAAAATCGATGCATTCACAAGACCTGTCCTGCTCTCTTCACCTACATGTAAGCCCTACAGTCTAAGTAATAATGTTGAACAAACAGTAAGAGTCCTTGAACACAGAAAAAAACTGAGAAGATGAAAAAAGGCAAGTTGAGGAAAAGTGTTCAACAAAGTTAAATTTACAGGGCTACTGTGCAGCAGGCTTTCCTCTGAAATACTCCAGTTGAAAGTTTGGCTAATATAGTAGTCCACAGAGGCATCCTGTCCTCTTGTGTAGTCAGTTGTGGCCCGGCTGTGTTTGAATTTGATTGTTTGCTTTAGCACCGCTGCACCGGGCAGTTCAGTAAACAGACCCACACACTGGAGGTGCAGCCAAAACTAAATGGACCTGAATGTCATGCTATAAAATAGTGTTGCTGCTCGGCTTAAAAGCTTTTGTAGTATTACAAGTAAACAGTGAGGACCCTGGTAGTTTCTGCCTTTAACACAGGCATTTTGACACATCATCAAAACACAAATTAACCAGCCTACGTACAGTTTATCCTCATGTCATCTCCTCCCTGTCCTCACTGAACATATACAGTCTATGTCGATGACTATCTGATGTTTCTGTTTGCCATCAACTCTCACAGTGAATCAACAGTGAACATCATATCAGAACGTTTGGGGAACAGCAGAGTAACGTTTCTGCCTAAACAATTAGGCCTAGTCTAATTAATCGATTGACTGCTCGCCAGAAAAGACACCGACCCGGATTGATTTATAGGTGTAAGAAGTTACAAACAGTCCCTTTTAAAGTCTGTGATTGTTGCAAATTATTGTGAATATAGAACAATTTCTATCTGAATAAATGATTGTTTAAAAACTCAAAACACTCTCTCTCTCTCTCTCTCTCTCTCTCTCTCGCTCTCTCTCACCCATGGATGTATGACTGCAACTGAAACGTAGTTTGCAAAGATAAAGTGCTGCTAGTATGGAGGAGAAGAGATGGAGACGGACTGGTACCTGGAGGAGGCTGAGCGCGGTCCACACTGCAGGAAGTAGGGAGACGAAACTGAATCCCTGCAAGGAGCAAGCGACACCAGTTAGAAACGACAAATGCAGGTATTGAACACACTAATGCACACCTACAAGGACTCATCTTTCTGTACCTACCACAACTAACTCCAAGAGGTCTAAAAGCTCATTGAAAAGTATTTACAGAATGTTTTTCTTTTATGCCTATCCCGTTGGTAAGTCAGTCAGTAACAGGCAGGGAGAGAGAGAAACACAGATATGCTCGATTTACAGTGTTATAAATGGGCCACATCAATGTTGAATATGCAGAGCTGACTGCACTTGGAGAAAGTGCATTTGGCCTATATGATTTAATATGAGTGAATTACATTTACAGTCCTACTGTAACAAAGTCAAACACTGCATCACCATATACAGGCAAAAAGGGGAAATGCTGTCATTATTGAGCATTTGCTGTGTTTCTGTCTCAAAATGCACGATATTGTAATGGCACTGACAAAACTTGCAACTTGATGGGCAATGCTCATAGGCAACAATTCTCCAGGAGGTGCCTCAACCTTATAACAAATCTTATCGCCAAGGACATTTGAATATTTATTCGTCTAGACTTCCTACTTGTTCCCTTTTGCTTCTGTTGGAGCTGCCAATGTTGTCCAGAAACATCATACTGCATTATAAAACCAACAATAGGATCACAGTATAATTAAGTAAGTGGCAAAAGATGATCCAAAATGGACCAAAATGGAAATCAGCTATATTGTTTTTAGCAAAAATAAAAAATCAATGTTTGTCAAGGTTGTTAGAAATGTTTGCCCATGTGCATTGCCCTAATATGTTGACGATATACCATTATCTAAAGATAAATCCTTACTTATCAGGCATGACATAACATGCATCATCTAAATCTAAAAACAGGCAGCTACACCTTATCTTATTATACACATAAGACACAGAACAGACATCATTAAAACATAAATATGAAAATCAAACTTTAAAGTTCAGGATTTAATGAAAACCAATTTAAATTGTTCCAATTAACGGTTCTAAATGGCGAGATAATAATAATAATAATGTTCCAATCTTTGGATATTATATGAAGAAATATTCAATATTCAAGTATTAAACTTGGTTTATTATCAGTACAGTGTGTTCTCCTGATAGAGACACAGAACATTGCAATTTTTGGAGTATGAGGCCAAATAAATGTCATGTACAGACAAAGACTTAGAAGAAGAGACACAGACAAATCATTATAATCAACTACTGAATTAGCCACTCCACAACTGTAGGAAAAATGCCACAAACATGAGCTTGAATAGGAACATTTCAGTCTCTCTGTCAAGTGGCATTTGTAGTTCTAACAGAAATGAGGTTCAGACAATAGGGAAACAAAGAAAATCAGACAAAATGTGCTGAGAGACCCGGACAAAGAACATGTTTTTAAAGCAAGACAGTCTATCAGTCTATTGTTTTTACTTCTTGACTGCCTCTGGTGATGTAACAGTATAGTATATTGAAAAGCGTTGCATGCTGTACTGCAGCATGTGGAGTTCCACTTTTCACATTCCCGTTTTTCAGATCTTTTACTGAATGGGTATGACTACCCCACTTTTATTTATATGTTTACTGCATTCAAATCCCTTTTGTATTTGGTTGCATGAGCTTAAGCCATACTTTACATGAAGTGTAAGTACACTGCTGCACCTAAAAGTACATGTAATTATAATCAGGGCTAATTCCTGGAAAATGTAATTATAATCACTTATCGTGTTCATACTCTGCCATGTGAACACGATGAGTGCAGCTGAGATTCCAGATTGATTATATAGGCACTATACGGTACTTACATGGACTTTACGTAAAGTGTGACCTAATATCATATCGGTGCAGAGAATATGAAACAGACCTTCTCTCTCGTGCTTTTTCAACAAGGCCCCTCAAACCTTTTTTTTGATCCTTTGTGGTCAAGACTTAAATTTCAGAAAAAAAAAATCGCTGCACAAGTTCTGACTGCGTCTCCTCCCCGTCCGACTCCCTCCATTTGTGCCAGAGCCCGTTCTTGCCATAGTTGTGGACTCAGACTGGCAAAGAGGCCGGTGAGATGCTGTTCTTACTCAGGTCAGGGTGGATTGTGGCTTAATGGCGTGCAATGACTGGCGAGCTGCATTCATGAGCATGGGGGCTGAAGATGTAACAAAGTGAATGTGAAGTCTCTTATGTTTTGTTTGACTCCAGAACGAACTTATCATGAGTTACTATCTAGCTTCACTCCATTTTAGCAAAGATACAGAAAAAAAAATTCTTTTATCTATATTCAAGTAATTATATTGCAAAATCATTGTAGTCTGAAGCCTAAAAGTCACCGCCTCCAGCTTTATCTAGTCGCAATAAAATGATTATCTCTCTCTTTCTTTAACAATTTGTTCTCCTGGCTGTCAGAGCGATGAGTCGTGAGTGCATACTGTATATGGGTGAACAAGTTAAAAGCATTGCTTCTCTTTTACATAATTACATGGATTTAGCATGTGGCCTACTCCAACGTTTATCACGAAGCCAATGTTCATTGCGAGGCACATCACAACATCCTTAATGTAAAAATAACTGAGAAAAAAAAGCATATACATTTGACGATTGCTGTAGATCTCACATCATTGCATCAGTAAAAATGTCTCCTCGGTGATAGCCTCCAGGATTAAGTGCCAATTAGATCTTACTTGTGCACTGAAATAGCCTAAAATTGACTTGTCTTTTGAACATTTTTTGCTGCTCACCTAAATGGCTTTTTCTTAAGTGTGCATAAAAGACACGTATTGCCACAGGCGAAATAAATTATTGTGTTTAGCTGAAATAACACTGTGCTTTGCGAAAAAAAAGAAGAGTATTGACTAAGGCGAATTTAAATTACTATACCTGAACCAACCATTGTGAAGATATCTCCTCAGGCCTAGGATTGAGCTTGTGTACTGATGGCACTGGTGGTTAGCAAAGTTGGATGAGTGGATGGATCTATAAATGGATGAATGGATGGATGGATGGATGGATGGATGGATGATTTGACATAGGACAACTAGCAGGACTTGTTGCGGGTGTGTATAGGGCAGTGATTCCAGCTGATTCTGCTGGATATTCAACATTTTAAAAAGTAGGTTTGCGTAGCCTCTTTTTTCAAGAGCCCTACAATAAAACAAGCATGTTGTTCATAGCCACATACATATATACATACAGTGGTGATGCCCCCATGGATGCAAGGTGGATTAACCTTTTATGTATGATACATCACAACAAACCAATACAAATCAATGGCCCGGAAGTATCATTTCAACAAACTCGCTTTTCATGGCCTTAGTCCCAGTCATGAGTTAGTGGATAGCGCCCCAAATAAATCCACCAAAAAGTTAACCTTCACCAGCCTTCACAGATTTATAAAAAAAATAAATAAAAAAAAGCAACTTAATCAAAAAGGCCCACCGGCAGCCCCTAGAGGCTGTTAAGTTCATTAAACCCTATAGTCACAAGTATTGGAAAAAAAAACAAAGAACATTTTGACCATATTGCTATTGTTAGAGCCTTTCCAATAGTTGGGTTTAAAAGATGTTTGTCTTGAATGTGGCACCGGAAGAAAAGCTAAATATCTTGAAGAATTGAATCTGCTGAGCAAATTTTAATGTAAGCTGCCTGTTAGGTTGAACTATTTTGTGTGTGCAAAGATGATATTTTGGTTTGAGAGTCGCACTAGAATAACGCTCTGTCCAAAATGTAAACAGTTCATTCAATTGGGGAGTGAGCATGTACTCAGAAAATTTCAAGCAAAATTGCCTATTCCATGCGTAGAAACTTTGGCCTTATGGTGGCACTAAAGGAAAGGTCATGGGTTCTCCAAAAACTTTAGGATTCATCCTTTGGGGATCTGAATCTCAACAAATCTTGAATATCTTTTTGATATGTTGCTTTGAACCAAAGTGTTGGACGGATAATACAACTGACAGACCATTGGATATCACCATTCATTGGCTTTGCTGCTAGTGGGGCCATTAAAGTGGGTTTGCTAGAGTACAGCAATGGCAGCTGAATATAAAGTTTGCCACCAAATATAAACATTTCATTATGAACAGACTATAGAGATTAGATTAAATGTTCAAGATGAGCTGTTTAAGACTGTTCATGGAACCAATAATAACTGCCATATTAGATACTGTACCTACCTACCAAATATAGCTGACTACAATTATAATACTGTATATAGGATTAAGTGTAGATTGCATGAAAAGTTCACCATTTCAATTACTTCAATATGTCAGAATCTGCAACCATGTGATCATTTTGAATATTAAATCCATCACCCACAATTTGAGCATGAGAAAAACCTGATTGATCGATATCATCTAACAGCGGCATTGATTTGTGCTGGTTTGTAGAACAAAGCCGTTATGTTGGTCATAACCTGCCTTGCTGCATGCCAGGACATTTAAAATAAAGACACACTACTGTGTGCTGATTTTATTCCCCTCTGTTCGCTTAAAGAAAATGTATACAATGGTTTAAAGCAAGAGGGTGAATCACTACTAATACCAATGGATTTGAACAGAACAGTAATATAAATCATAACAAATGAAAAGAAACCAAATAAATAATTTAATGGATTTCGTAACGGGCTTCATGCACATCTCACTTAAATTATGTTCCAGTTGTGCAGAAGAGATTTTTAAATGGAACAGTTATTCTCGTGTCTCACTCTGTTCAAATGCAGTAGATATTGTACAAGAAATGCCAGTGTGCTAACACGAGGCCAACATGTGGGACAGTAGTCAACAGATTCTTTTTTTAGTTTTGTTGAACTCATTATCCAGTATTTGTACATAATCTGGAAAATTCCACTGGAATCAATGTGGAAACAGATGAAAACATTTAAATGTATTATACATACTTAGTGAGCATGACAGCATCTTCAACTTATGGTATATCTTATTTTAGTGGGAAATGTTAATGAGTCAGACAAAATGTATGAAAAACTGCATTAACAACATATATAAAAAAAAGATAGAATAAAGCGGTACCCTACCAGACCTACCGTACCGCCCCCCAGCTAAGCTACGGGCGCCTGAAATGGGGGAAAAATAAAACAAACAAACAAAAACAAAAAGGTGATAGCTTAGTAGAAAAGCAATGCACATTGGGAGGGTCAAAGTAAAAGACACTGTGCCTGGCCCATGCTGTGTATTTGCGGTGTGTTAAAGTGTGATAACTATGGACACAAAAGACACTATTATATGCTATAAGTCAGTTTCATCTTTGGATGCCATTGTAAAGCTATGACCCCCATTTTGCCATTTAAAATTACCATAAACATAAACATCATAAACATTTTAATCCATTGTTTTATATCAATTTATGAAAAATACATAAGGCCAATAAAAGTTGTAAATGAAAATTCACAAGAAACACCACAATAAGCCAAAAAAAAAAAAAAAAAAGCAAAAGTATCACATACTGTTTTCATTCTTTTAACAAAATAAGAAGCATAAGCTAACAAATGCAGGCTAAACTATTGTTTTCAAAAGGTGCTTCATAACGTTGACAAAGTCAGATTCACGAAACAATTCAGTCTGAGATTCCCTGAAAATTGCAACATGATCGATGCAAAAACAGAGTAGCATGTTTTCTCCAAGAAACCTTGAATAAATGCAGGAAGAGGACGTAGGGGTAGAAAAGGATTTATATTCAAGCAGTGTTACAGGTTCAGGTGAGATCAGATTCCATCCAAAAACCTTTGTCCTTATAGCTGGACGTCAGAGAGTTGGCACAGTTGTTGCATCAGATCTCTGGATGACAACAAAATGTAAACAAAAACTCATGGGGTAATCGACTACATACTGTAACATATAAGATAGACACTTTTCATTTATATATTTCATTAGACAAAATATGGTTGCATGGTTCAAAAATAATTTTAAATACCCTTTGTCTATTTCCTCTTCAGTCTTTGTTAAATGTACATCTCTCATGTATATATTTTTAAAATAGTACTCTGATCAATATCTGTATTTTTGCTACATTTCAACTTGTTTTAAGGGAAGGGTAATTTCTTTGGGCTAAACGATGAAATGATCGCGACACACTAGATTAAACTTATTTATAGCACGGGTGAGTTCCCTGGGATCGATAAAATCACCAGTTTGCAAGTTCAATTGGATATAAATTTAGAAGAATGTTAAGCATTTGTACAGCATTTCCAATTATTATTATCACAGGCTTTGTTTTCTAATTCTGCTGTAGTCAGTAAATAAATTGATGGCACTTATGATTGTTCATTTCTTTTGTATATGATGTCACAAAGCACACGGTTGCTACCACTAAGCAGGAATCTCACCATTAAAACTCTTTGATTCTAGTATACATATAAGCTAAAATGGGAGAAATATGAATCAAACAACTGTCTGCTAGGAAACACTAAAAAAAAAAAACCTTTAGTGTGGCCCTCTAGCTCATGCAAAAATAATACAAATTAAATAAAAATAAAAGGGCCACCAATATTTTCTGAAAACATCATTCCATTTCCGGCATTGATGACTTGCATGAAGGCTCAACATAAACAGCTAATATCTATAACCGCAAATATTTAGATGTCGTAAGAATACAACGAAGAACAAAGGAGTTGCATAGAATGAATGGATGTAGATTGGAGACATCATGATTGGCCAGTCTTCAGCACCTTTAAATTAGTTTACATTCCCCAAACAATGGGGAAAGATGTAAGTAAGGAATGCCACTGCAATCCCCTCTTAATCATTCGGAAAGCAAAAATATGAATACAAGCCTTTCCCAAAAAAAAGTCATATATACTATATATATA
>CAKALG010025361.1:0-15471 GCA_916700815.1 Helicolenus hilgendorfi
CCATTCAGACACACATTCACACACTGCATGCTGGTGCTGTGGTGACTCTACTGACTCTCTGACTTTGGTGTTTTTAAGATGAATCCGTAGAAATAGAGTAGAACGGACATTCCCGTTTGAATCAAAGTAGCAGGATAGTTAGAAAGACACTTTTAAGTGTACTGTTGCCATTGCGACCGTTGTAGCGGGCTAACTTCCATTCCTAACTAAACCGACTTACGGCAAGTTGCTGATTCACTGAGGGGAGGTTTTGAAGTAATGACTAAAACGAGCTGTAGTAAGTCACATTACGAATCACAAAGAGCCAGGGTAAATGTGTAAAATTTAACAACTTCATCCACACACTCGTGTCACAGCGGAGGAAAGCGCGTTGCTCTCGCCAGATCAGCGACAACTTTGTTTGCGTCTTTTTTGTAACCAATGTAGCATTAAAGCATGGTAGAATTAGCAAACTAGCTAGCTAGCTAGCTAGAGGACACATGGCTAGTTATTCAGCTTGATAATTCCGCCATGCTTTAATACTACATTGGTTACTGAAAATTAGCCAAACAGCAGGTGGCCAGCGGAAGCCAGTCCATCCGCCACTCTCCACTCTGGAGAAGGACAAGCTACTGGCAAGCTGCGACAACACTTTATGGCCCCACTGCCGTGTTTTGTCACCATAACAACTAACAACAATCGGCATTTTCTTCAAATGACCACAGAAATCAGTTCAATGTCCGTTCTACTCCTATTCTATTTCTATGGATATGTCCCTATGTTTTGTTTTGATGCTGAAACCAATGGATTCTTCATGAGTGCACACACTTAAAGCTAATCTCTCTCTCACCACAAAAACACACTCCGCCTATTTTCCACGTGAGGTTTGCACCTGTTGTGGGTCTCCCTCACTGGCCATGATGACAGGTTAAGAAAGGGACAGTCGTGTTCCTATAAATGATAAATGCGCAGTTGACTGGAAAGGGTGCCACATACAAACAGATGAAGGGCAGGTGAGAGGCTTTTCCCAGATGTCTACACCAATGGAAACAAAAGGACAGATCAACAGAATCTCCCACCATTGTGTCTGCAGGTCCAGAATTTTCTCAAACAGGAGCCACCACTCCCTGCGTAAACAAATTCAAAACCAACATTTTGCTTTGTATTAACCTATTGAATTGAGATCAAGGGAATTAAATTCTTTAAAACTGTCTAACTGACTCAGCCCTGAGTCAAGATTAGGTGAGATATGACATGGGATTTTCCAAGTTGTAGCCTCTAGCAAAAAAGTAGATGATTTCAAATTTAGTGGGTTTAGAGATTTCACAACAAATTCCAGTTTGACAAAGCATGACAGAGTTGATCTGTAACGGCTGACCTGTATTCTGATAATTTACCTGCATGTTAGATGATTTGCCTGCTGGGAGAGAATAATCAAATAAACAACAAGAGTGACCTGTGATAGGGAAGTCCATAGGAAGATGGACAAAAAGTGAAAGAGATCCTCAGTATGAATGACTTCACTGCTCTACTGTTCGTGGAATTTTCTGTGGACTCCCTTGGTGACTTTCAACAATAACAAAATGAAAACAGAAGCTTGGCACGGTTGTGTCCCCTTATCAACTTTAACAGAGTAATATGTGCCTTTGCGCTCTGTACACCTGCATGGAAAACCACACATAAAAATAACCACGAAGAAAGTATGGGGCTTCCCTTTAATCATCCAGGTGTTTTTTTAGTTTCCTGGTTAAAACAAACACTTTCATCCATACAGGGTGCCATGGAGCCATGCTGATAGTGCCTCAGGGCTCATCAATGCGCCACCAATGCTGTGAAAACACAGACTAACCGATTACAGCTGCCTTATCTATCAGCAGTCTCTAATGTAAGAAGTAAACAAGAGAGCTGACAGACTCAGAGACACGTCACAGCAAGTGAAAACACAAACCTACAACCACAACAGCCTCCATGCAATACTGATTAAATACCAACTTGATGTTATTATGAAAATATAAACAATGGAATGAAAGTCAGTAGCTTCTCTTAAAGTTTTACCATAAGGTTGTATTTCCTACAGGCACGGCAATTTTAAACTGTGTGAATAGCTAGACAGGAATTCAGTCTCTATGGAGGAGGACCAGGAAAATATGGACTAGTCTGAACATGTCGTGAACAAGCTCTGATCTGGCATCCACCCAAGTGCCCGACTAAACCCAAAAGTGGGTAACAGTTCATAAAACTACAGATCACTTCATAATCATAATGACATTACACTCCATTACAGTGTAAGCTGGTGGCAGGATGAAAGAGCTTTGTGTGTATTTGGTCAGCGAAGGGGGACCATCAACTCGACAGAGTTCAGCGTTTTAAATCCGTTAAAAGCAACTGGTGGCTTCAAACGCAACAAAGGACATGTGTGACCTGTTTTGACTGCTCATTCACAGAGCCGCTGGTTTGGTTTGGTAAGAAGGAGTTGACTGCATTCCTCTCATGTCCTGTGGTCATTTGAGCATAACTGCATTAGCAGTGCTTTGATAGCAACACCAACACAGCCATTCACTTCCTTTTCCCTCCTCTGCAGGAGATTGAATCGCCATACCACTAATTTGTGAGGGAAATGTATTAATAAATAATGCCTGAGAATGACTGATATATTTTTACTGAATCAATTTAGACCTGTACGATTTAACTTTTTCCCATGGTCTAGTGCTAAAAAAGTTCACAAATCGCAATAAATTGTAATATCAAATCGCAATACTTGTAGAATCGCAATACATACAAATTGCAATACATATTGAATCTGCACCCAAGTATCGTGATAGTATCGAATTGGGAGATAGGTGTATCGTCCCAGCCCTAATATCTGGTGCCTTAGCAAATTGAGATTTTAATATATCTAAACTTAAAATCACATGACTGTGAGAGTTTAGGCACAATCATGATACGCAACAAACCAGTGAGCGTGGGCAGCTGCACACACTTGACATCTCCTGCACGACAGGTCAGTCGGCGTGTGACCCGTATTTGCACTTGCGCCCGATGTGTCACCTCAGGTTGGAGCTTTTATTCCCGTGGCTTAAGCATGGCACTTCACAGGCCAATGCTCTTAGAGAAGAGCGGGGCCAAGTAGCTTGCAGGTCCTGCTAAGCTGAGATCATCTGGGAGATTTGCAATGCACATTTTAGATTTGAATAAAAAGCAAACTGGTGTAGCCCCGATTGGCAGGCTTGACCTCTCCTGGCACTGAGAGAAGAACTGTTGGATGTACATGCAAATGCAAACGGATTTTGATTTACTGATAAAAATCATCACCCCCATATAGTGTCCAAACGTAACATCTATGCTGAACACACTGTCTTGAAGCTCAACTTTCAGTCTCTATGTGAAGACCTTTAAATTGATTAAAACACAGACTCTTGTTTTGTCTTTGTCTCCTCATCGCTAGTGCCATTAACTATTGATGATTTCTCTAGAAGTCCCCATATGTTAGAGCTCCTGGGGCTATAAGGCTGAGACACCAGGCCGTGTGAGAAACAGGCCGCGGAGGGGCCGATGGGGACGAAACCACAGCAATCCCTTTCAGTCGCCTCTCCCCAGGGGGAATCCTCTTACAGCACTTCCCCTGAACTCTAAAGGCTATTTTCTATGCAAAGGTAACATGGTTATCTGCCCATCAATGGAGCACAATGGGACAATTTTAAAAGCTGAATGGCTGTATGACTGGAAACTGGTAAATGACAAAGACAGGAGTTTTAACGAAGGGATGTCAAAAGAAGATTGATTTTTAATTGAATAAATTATTGTAATTTGTAACTTCCTTATACGTGAGGCCACCAGAAGGGGCATACAGATTTCCGCTGTTTGGATTAATGTAACACCTGTCCTCCAGGATGCATATATACACACAGCCTACAGTGTAAGGGCTGCTAAAACGGATTAATGATTGCCTGTGGACGCTATCCAAACATAGAACCCCACTTGTCCGATAGAGCCGGCACAAAAACAGAGACGGTGGATGCCTTAATAAGGTTGAGGCGTCTGCACAGCGTCTGTTCACACTCCAGTTTAGGAAGTCTCTGTTTTAGACAGATAAGGATCACGAGTCCACACCTCACTATCATCTCTATAGATAAGGCTGCTGAAGGCACCCATCAGTGGAGTCATTCAGCATGTGTGGACTCAGACACAACCCTGTTCTTTTTTTTGAAGCACAAACTTGGTGAAAGACAAAAAGCGTATTCAGCACGTGTGCCACCTCTCTGACAAGCTAATTGCCTCCTTGGCACTTTGGTGCTATTTGAGAGGCAGGACACAGCCACACACACACACCCTTGCTCCTACTCTTATGTTTCCATCCTCATGACATCAAACACACTGTATGACGTGGTGAAGGAACACGTGTTCAACCTACATCTGACCGTTCACATCAGACTTCTGGTTATGGGTAACGTTCACACACAAGACACACGTCTGCAACTGTTGCTCCATATTGATACATCGATAACAAGCTAATGTATAAGTGTATAATGTATAATGTAAATGTGGGTCAATCTCACACAAATTGCAACAAACTCAATGGACTTTGTGTCCTCGATATGTTCTGAATGAGATTTTAAAAGGTTCTTAAGAATTGTATGAAAACAAAAAACACATACGGTGGTCTTATTCTACCCAGATCCGATTCATTAACACTTTTTGTATGTCAAAGTGGACACTTTTAGGAGGTTTGATACAACTAAAATAGCTTTTATTGCAATTTGCGTGAGGTCAAGTTACATTATTACTGGACTAACAGGACTGTTAGGTCTGATAGACGTGGGCAACCAGTTCAGCAGCACATTAATGATGACTTCCTGCTCAAAATAAACCCATCACATGCCCTAATCCATGTCCAGATACAGGGCTTTGAAATTTGATTAGCCGGTATTTAAGTATAGAAAATTCTGGATGTCGTCCAGCATGTACTGAACACTGAACAGAGTCTGGACTTGTTAAAGAAGTGGATAAAAGCCACTCAGTCAGACAGTAGTTGTGCAGGTTTGCATGTTTAGGATGCCTTGTTAAAACTTGGCAGTCTTTCTTCCACTAACTACAAGGGGGGACAAGTGGGGAGGGGGAAAAAAATAAGTGTGTTTGGTAAATGAGAAACTATTCAGACGAGTTGGGGCCAACAGTGCCAGCCGTTCACAGCTGAAGTATTGCCCATGGCATGTGGATTCAGGACTATATTTGGAAAATGACGAGCAGCATATGACTTAAACTTTTGGCTTTGTGAACATAGGTATGTGGTTCACTGTATTACAGTGTCACTGGATATACTGTAGTTCTTCAAATCTAACCATAGTTTAATTTACAAAGTGTCACACATGCCAAACATGTAATTAATTTACTGATTAAAAAAAACATAGTCTTGTAACATCTACGCCGTCATTAGAAGAGTGCATATTCCCCCAGGGCAAGCAGTCCCACGCATGACATATGGAATACCGATCACGCGACACCACAGGTCCAGCTGGAAGATCAGAGCTTGTGGTAAAGGAAATGTGCTTCGGGGCAACTCCAGTCCCCAAACAAAAAACAAGTGTTTAAAATGAAAGAACCAAACGACCTTTCACTGGCAATAAACAACCACTAACCACTGCTTGATTCCCTTGAACAATGCAAGTGATTAACATCAGTCCTACTGAGGAAAACAACCTGAGGCGAATGAGAGCGAAGGTCTTCATACGGTGATTTCTGAGAGTTTAATTTTACTTCTTTCACACAGGTTCAACAACTCTGGAAACACCCGTATTTGAGATTGGTGTGAACAGGTCAACGTGAGGCCATGACCCTGCTCTCGACATGGGTTTTACTTCGGTGTGATGCTGCTTGTCTTAAGGATTACACAGGTAGTTGTTTTCTTCAGTCAAACAACATCAGTGTTTCTGGTTACATGCCATGTTGTGGCTGTGTACTGTACAGAGGATAACACTGAGGACAATACAAGGGCTTTTCTTTTCCATAGACACTGCAGGCGACTTCTGGCCCTCGCCACATATTTTCTACACCATGACATTACTTTTCAAAAGTTTACCACCCCCCTGTTAAGGACAAATTAGGTTTGGTTAATTTTATGTCAAATTATTCTAAGATATTAGTCTTAAAAACATTCTAGGGCTCCAACTAGGGATTATTTTCATTGTCAATTAATCGGTCTATTATTTTCTCGATAAATTGTTTAGTTGTTTGGTCTATAAAATGTCAGAAAATGGTGAAAAATGTTGATCAGTGTTTCCCCAAAGCCCAAGATGATGTCCTCAAATGTCTTGTTTTGTCCACAACTCAAAGATATTCCTTTTACTGTCATAGAAGAGGAAAGAAACCAGAAAATATTCACATTTAAGAAGCTGGAATCAGAGAATTTTGACTTTTTTCTTTTCTTAAAAAAAATACTCAAACTTGTTGTAGCTCTAAAACATTAATTTAGACTTGAGTGACCCAGCAGCTGGAAGTCAGGCGAATCAGCGATCCGTGGAGCAGTTTAAATGATGACAACAAGGCACTGTATTTTGAATTTCAGTCGAGAGCTTTATTTGTTCTGTGGCTCTGACTGTTTAAAGGCAGATCTGATTTCTTGTAAAGTAATTGTAGTCTACACCACCGGCAACACCTCTAACCAAAGCAAACCCCTGTTTAGCCTCACTAGACGACCACAATGGGGAAAGTTACATTTTAGAAATGACTTCGCAAAGTTGCATCATCTGTTTTGTTGAATCTGGAGTGTACAGACAACACTGCAGTGACAACTTTTGATTCATTTAAATTAACAATGAGAGAATGACCCGATAGGCCGACTTCCATCCATCACTTTAATAAACTTTTAATAAAAGTTGACCCTGTGTTCAACACCCCATGCTCATGCACCGGGTTTGTTTGTGAATGGGATATATGAAATATTCCCACCAATGGTCTGCTGTCATTTCAGTTAGTTCACTTCTACAAATCCACTGGTTAAGACCAACAGAGACAACTGCTGAGTCAGATTTACAGGAGACTGACAGCAATGGAGCCTGACTGACAGCAATGGGGCCAGTGTAGACAACTAATCCCCCATCCATGCGAGCCCTGGCCGGGCTCTTTTCACTGCACACACTGACGCTAACCCCTCCACAATCCCCTTTAGCTCCCAACTATAGACAAGCACTGGCATGCATGCATCTATCAGCAGATACAACGCCGTCATAGTTCAAAATAATGACAAAAGAGCTTGGATACAAATTATGAGATAAAAAAGGAAGGCAGAACTTATTTGTTTTGGGAAAGACAGACATCTTTGTCCCACCGCTGCCCATATATACATCCCATTACTCACTTTTGCCATATAATACACACACACACTTCACTTTTTATGTGTTTGGACCGATCCCACTCTGACTATTTCCAACCATACTTCACATACCATTTGATGTCTCTCACTAGACATACCAATGCTGTGACTGAACTCACTTTCATATTGTACTGATGTCATTACAGCATTCCTCTCAGCACCGGAAACGGGTATGGTGTTTAATTAGAGTGTCACATCCTAAAAAGCACTAAAACAAGTATGATTGCATAATGGTTGATGGTGTTCCAATCATTTTGGCTTCCTTGGAGGGAGTAGAAATCATGGCAGTGATTTCAAAACTGAGGTCAACATTAAAAATACTGCTTACACATCAGTATTACTTTTACTTAAAATTATTTAGTTTTATTTTACCAAGATCCAAAACCAAATCGGGTCAAAGTACAGCAATATACAGAGCAATGCAAGAATGGAATTCACTTCCAAATCATATTACACAACAAAATGTTATATATGGTTTTAAAAAAACACTAAAAGAGCAATACTCAAGAAGAAACTTTAGTTATTAATAAGTATTATTGGGTGTGTAAGAGTATTATGGGCATTCCATGTTAATTGATGATATTTATCCGTTAGATCGTGATAGATTCAGTCAGAGACACTCTATTTTCTTTGTGTTTTTGTTATTTAAACTGTGTCAGTTGTTATTGTTTTATTTACAGTTGACGTGTAATACGATGTGTTATGTTAGTGTACGATGAGTATTGAGAATGTGTAGTTTTGTATTGTCACCATGTAAACCCCAGGAAGAATAGCTGCTGCTATGCAAAAGCAAATGGGGATTTTAATAAACCATCAAACAAACTTAATTAAAAGCAATGAGTGAATGTTGACTGTGTTGACTTTCATTCTTCACTAATAGAGAACAAAACTTGCTGTAACCTTTTTATTATTAGTTAATAGACCCCTGACCGATAGATTCATTTGATTGACATGTAGAATTAATTTGGGTTGCTTCTCATTCCTCACTATAGTTCAATAGAGAACTTGTTTTATATTAGAGACCCTGATGCAAAATACAACCAGATAAAGAGTTGTTGTGGTCTAAAATTGTCTCTGACTAGTGGGTTTCTGACACATAAACATGGAAACCAGTGACTGAATTTAACATGTCTTTACCTACACTAGTGTTAATGTCAGACAAACAAACAAACTTAATTAAAAGCAATGAGTGAATGTGACTGTGTTGACTTGTCATTCTTCACTAACAGAGAACAAAACTTGTTTTAGATCAGAGACCTTGAGGCAAAACACTACTAAATAAAGAATTTGTGGTCTAAAATTGCCACTGACTAGTGAGTTTCTGACATATAAACATGGAAACCAGTGACTGAATTAAACACGTCTTTACCCACACTAGTGTTAATGTCACTCAGAGCAAAAAAGGTAACACAAACACGATTCAAACGTTGCAATGAGCAGCAATCACATCACATCTAGCTAGCATAAGTAAAATGTTAGCTAACATCTGTAACGTTCAGTGAGGGTAACTATGCAGGGTAACTATGCAGTCCCATTGTTATAAGCGCTTCAGTGGAGGTATGTTGTCACACAACAGGAGCAGTTTCAACGAAACTAGCATCGCGATAAAGACTCCTCACAGTTTATAGACAGAGAAGCTTTCTGAAGGAGCAGTAACGTCGTAAATGTTGTTATTGTTTCTGTCAACTAAAATGTTAATTAACGTTAAAGTGCTGAGACTCACCTCTCATCCAGTCGACTACTTGCTTCGGCGTCCACTTTGTTATCGGCTCCATGGCTCCTTTTAACACAATTAACAGGGATGAAAAACGTGCCCAAAGTTTGGCGGCGGAGGTTGTACAGTTTAAATAAAAAAAAAATGTTGCTGTCACATTGTTCGCAACAGGTCTGTGCTGTTCATCTGTGTGTGTCTCAGCCACTAATCAACTCTGAGCTCAGTGAGTGGAGGCTGGACTCAAATCACACACTGCTCCTCCACTGCTAGTGATGGGAGTTTGGGCTCTTTTTAGTGAGCCGGATCATTTGGCTCAGCTCTCCAATAAGAGCTTTCGGCTCCCAAACGGCTCTTCGTTTTACCACTTCTGCCTTTTATAATTCAGCCACATTTAGCGCTGTTTTGACCTATGGTTAGTATGTGTGTGCACATATATCACTTAAATTATTCAATATACTTATACTAATCCTTATCATTTCCAGAATGCCATAATTTTACATGCGGCTCAATTTATGTGCACCACACTCCTCTCTCTCTTTCTCTCCTCCTCTGATGGTATGATCCTTGTCAGTTGCGGGCCCTAGTCTGTGGAACAAACTGCCTCTCCACATCAGATCTGCTCCCTCTACAGAGTCTTTCAAAGCAAAGCTCAAGACCCACCTCTTTTCTTTGACTTTTGAATGTACTTGAATTGTGATTACTAATTGGCCTTCTATAATGCTCATTATAACAGTCTTTTACACATGGATTTTATCTTGGTCTCTGTCTGTGGATGTGTGAGATTTTGTTGTCTGCTCTGTTGACCTGTTTTTTATTCTGCACTATGTCTGTTAAGCACTTTGGTCAGCTAATGTTGTTTTAAATGTTTAATAGAAATAAATTTGACTTGACTTGACTTGACTTGTCTGTCATCACCCGATTGGTCCCACGGATGTCATTAACACAACATTCGGTCACAGTCAGTCCTATCATTCTGCTTTGAATTAAGTAAAGAAAGAAAAACAAAACGTCTCTCAGGCGGGAGACGGCTCCTATCGTTCAATTAAAAGAGCCGGCTCAAAGAGACGGCTCGTTCGTGACCGAAACATCACTACTCCTCACTGCCCGGTCTGGGATCAATGATGCATTCAGGTACTACCAGGAATACTCGGGGGAAAAAAATCACAATTTGGGTGCAAAAATAGGTGCCAAATCACCATAATAACAAGCAAGCAAGCCCTAATATAAGATAGCTTTTCTCAGCCAAATATTAACGGGAAAAATGTTCATAGTTTTTGTTGTTTTAATTGTATTCATATTTTAACTAAGTAATTATAGCCTATATATTGTCAAAATTGTGCATGCTTATCGAAAGTAATATTTTATCATGATGTATTTCTTCATTTTCCGTGAAAGGTTGTCTTTTTCTATTGTTTTTTGTAACAGCCATTTTTATAGTTATTTCTGACCAAAAACACTAGTCTATTTACCACTTCGGGACACGGAAAGCAGGAGTTTACGTAGAGCACCTGAATGTAGCGTGTGACGTCAGTAGTTTCTGTACGTTCACCGCCCTCATTTGAAACTGGAGGCATGTACAGATCTAATACATATCTAGTGTGCTGCCCAGATTATATTAATTGCTGCTGAAAACAAAATATATCCAGGAACACAGATTAAGCTGTGAGTTGGTCAACATGATTAAAATGTTAAATGCCAGGTAAATTGGTACAAAGTGCATTAAACATCTTATTTGTGGTATAATCATGGTTTCATAGGCTAGCACACCGATACTAATACCTTGCTGACATGACATTAAGTCATTAGTGTGATATTAGCTATTTTTCAATTATATTTGCAGTCATCAATATTTATTATCATGTAAGAAAAACATCAGAAGCTCTTTCTAAACTGAATGTGACTCACATCTGCTCTCTGCTGGTAATTTGCCCCATTGCAAGGCATGGAGTATAGCAGGCTGCCCTACAATCTTCCCCACACAGGTACACACATGCTCACAGTAATGCTTCATTGAATACAACCTCAGTAACTAATTTAGAAAACATCTCCAATCCAATAAAATTGTAGGCTATAAAGGAGCAGACGGCTGTCCCAGCTACTTAATTTTTTAATAATAGTAAAATGATACAGCTATAAAACATGATTTGTCTGTCTTTTAACTTCAAAGCATGCCATTAAAACCTTTTGGATTGTGATATTATCCTGTCATTGACGATATGTGACCTGTGATCATAACTAATTTATACATTTGACCAAACATCATTTTATTTCCTTGCTCTATAGCTGATATATACTATATGTAACATAGACCATGATTGGTGGGAGCAGGTTTATTGTGTGTCAACAGCTAGCTACTACACAAAAGATTAGAAAGCACATCATTAGTAAGTATTAGGAACTATAAAAATATGACTGATTGAATCATACAAGTGTTGAAACTCCAACTTATTTTAGCTCTGTGGCTTCCTTAAGAGGCTTTTGTAAAGTTATTTTTACTATTATGGTTTATGACATGAAGTAACCTTTCCTGGCTTTGTTTTCTAACAATCTGAAACACACCTTGCATGGGAGAGTCCCGGCCCTTCCCATCACTCCATTACTGTACAGCTGGAAGCTGTTGAACACGCTGCACTGTAATCAGCTGCAGATTAAAGCGCGGCTGTTATTAAACCTGGGCACGTATCAATTTGCTGTCAAGGCAAAAAAAAAAAGAAATACTGGAAGCCCCAATACGATGCTATACAACAATTACTTCTCCTCCTTTTCCTTGTTCCAGCATGCTGGTTTCCTTGCTGGTTGGACTGCGGAGCCAAGACATATTTTGAGTCCTTTCTTTAGATTAAAGTTAATTAAAAATATTTTCTTCACAGTAGCTTAACCGAGTAATTTTGCTGTTGACTGACAGGTAGAATGCCTGAGGTAAGCTGTTAGAGAAAACATGAAAGAAGTGAGGATTAGCACATAATAAGACAAAACAGAAGCAAAGGTATCTTTATAGGTCATTAAACTTTTAGTCAAGAGAAAGCATTAAAACACTCAGTTTGGGGTTGAAACTATATAACAAATTGCAGTCTTAGGTGGCCCTAATGCCCCCTGAAGCTCTTTATCTCCTCCAAGACAAGATACACAGTATGTTTGTGTACATTGTTGCCAGGCATCCCAAACGGGAGAGTCAGATCCACGTTCGGTTCTCATGGGAGTGGGCTGGATTGAAGGGGATCTGGGTGGTGTGGAATTCAGGGGAGGTCCTCCCTGATAGGATTAAGTGAATCATGGGATTGTTGTTGAGGTGAGGCGGAGGGATGGAAAGGGTGTTTGAGAGAGAAAGACCTGAGCACCAGATGGAAACCATTGAAGAACGGTATTGGCGATGTTATTCTTGATCTTTTAGGTTAGAATTACAGAAAAAGTGAACACTTACTCATACAAAAGGTCATCACAATGACCAAGCATCAGACAAACCTCTTGTATTCACAGCTCCCAAAACACTAACAGTAAAACAAAGACATGTAAAGATAAGCAAACTCTGCATGATCTGAATCAACATTTATTTCAGCCTCAAAATACAGGAAGTCCAGTTTTGGCAGTGTATATTATTCTGGGATCTACATTAAGATCGGGCTAATAATATCGTATAAACAAAGGAAGGCAAAACATGAGCACAGGAAGTTATCCACTTCACTTTCTAAGATGACAGGATATGAAGGGCTAAAGATGTTAGAATACAAATAAACCCACTTCCTGCCCCTGACACGTTTCGCTCTGAACAGATTTACTGTAGGAGAGGAAATGTCACGTATACCCTGTAGCTAAAACACGTAGTGTGTCGCCATATACTCTGCTAAAACATGTGTTTTGGTAGCATCATGTGGGTGGCCATATTGTATATATTTATCACACATGACAGATCAGATACTCTGGATGTTATCACATTACTACAAGCAAGTGTTTTCATGCTACACCCGTCCACTAACAGTAATTCATAATGAAATTATCACCAACTTTGGTCTTTCACTGCAGTCATGTGTTTCAACGTCGCCAGATGGAAAAAAATAAAGGGTGTCACAGCATTTCAACAGCTCTTTTTCCTTCTCTTTGAGGCACCTGATCCTAGACATTAGCATTGACACTAAGATGCCTCATCACAGTGTAAAGGGGGGTTTTAGGCTGATATAAAGAGAGCAGTGTAGTAAGAAACACACAGTAGATCTTGTGTGCTGATCTTGTTGCTGGGGACTTGAAGAGGGAAGATGAAGCTTTAGAGTCTTGAAGTCTCTTATGAACCCATTTGGGAGGAAAATACATTTCACGTACACTTACATATGCGAAAATATGTTTAGACAAAGATTTCAAAAATAAAAAATGTCCATGTATCTCTAAACATATTCTCTATGTAAATGTTTTCTGCAGCTGCACCCAGTTGATATGAGTCTCAAATACGCTTTCAATTATAAGATCAAAGACTACATATTGTTGTTGTTTAAACAACATTAAATACAGACTATTCTGTAAACTAACAGCTGAAGATCTTTACTACAGTGAAACATCAAAAGAAAGAAAGCTGTTGGGTTTTTTTTACGGGGCATTCTGTGGGTTTGTTTGTTGGACGACGGGTCTGGCGTTGAGGTACTCCAGAACAAAAATCTGCAGGATCTTGTTGAGGTTCTGAATGGTGGAGCGATCCAGGTTCTCCTCGTTGTCATCAAACGTGTGCCACACGGACGGGAAGGGGGACGGGATGAGGTGGAGGATGCGTACATCTGACAGAGAGGCACAGGATGAGCATCACCCAACAGAGCTATACACAATAATATGTAATCATGTATGTCATGTATATCATTTTTGCGGTAATTGTGTTATTTGGTGTGTCTACCTCTGTTTAGGAATGGTATATGATCATCTTGTATGTGGCCAACAGGGTGATTGGGCCAGAAATATTGCACGCTGTTAGGATGGTCCACAAGCTGGTTCATGGAGTGTAAACGCCTTTCTGAGGATAAAAGAGGGAGGACAAAGAGTATAAATGTGCATCTGTTCAGTTTAGAGAAAACATCCTTAGGTATTATGTATTAATAGTTGAAAGGTACAGTGTGTTGGATTTGGTGGCATCTAGTGGTGTGGTTGCAGATCGCAACCAACAGAGTACCGCTATGCTCACTCCACCCTTTCCAAGACTGTGGTAACATGAGGTACCGAGTGCAAAACCGTGGTATCGCCATTCGCCTCGCTCAGAGGCCATCCTTACCACAATAACACTACGGTGGCCTTCAGGCAATGCAAAAAAACGCAAAAGGCCCTCTCTGGAGCCAGTGTTTGGTTTGTCCATTGTGGGCTACAAACATGGTGGAGCAACACGGTGGACACCGTCAAGAGGAACTGCTCCCTATGTAGATATGAAGGGCTCATTCTAAGCTAACGAAAACACAACATTATGCACTGATGAAAACATAGTTGAATATTATATTCCATTTCTCCTAATAGTTCACAAAGTTGCAACATAGGGCCTCCGTAGGATGATGACCGTCTGGACTGACATATTTATGACTAAAGTGACCTTCACCAAAGTAAACAGACCTACTTATGGTGTTTACAATGATAGTAAAACATCTGATTATTCACCAATGCTCTGCAGTCTGGAGAGCCACGGCGTTGTGTTGGGGAACTGGTTACAGAAGCGCGGGTCAGGAGTCCCGATCAGGTCCATCAACACAAACAGATCCTGGAGGAGAAGAAACAGCGAGGAGGAGGAGGAGGAAGAGGAGGAGGAGGGGGAACGATGCTGGTGAGCTCTCATGAGAAACTCTCTCTACTCATCCTGAAGATAAGTTCCTGACAAGAAGCCTCCCATAATAATTAAACCTCAGTGCCCCTGCTTTGACGTGTGGTGGTGCAACACACTGACATCAATGCTCCATGTGCATGCTATCTCTGCTTTATCTCTGTCTGTCCATACAGGAATGTCTACATTTGTAGATAGTCAGTTGCACTATCTCCCCATGGTTAGGACCCAGAAACATATACCAATGACATGTTGTTATCATATAATAAATGATGTTTGATATCATGACATCCAAGCCCCCCCGGATGATAAGATGGGTGGCTTTGTGATTTATGCAAAATACAAAACTATTTAAGACCTCCCTTGTTGAGGTGTCTGTGTGGGCTGTGTGAGTAAGAGGAGATCAGGGCTAAGCAGATTGTACTCAAATTGATGTGGGCTAACAAAGGGATGATCCTGAGTGTGATTAAGTGATTGTGCTAATCTCAGGTGGTTTAGACAGAGAAGTGTGATTTAGAGAACTGCGGAGTACCATGGCGTGTAGTTGGTTGGTGTCTGTGGCTCCGGCGGGGTGTGGGGTGTCCTGCATTTTCTGGGCCAGGTGGCGAGAGCCATAAAGGGAGTCTGTGG